>JADGIL010049612.1:0-10683 GCA_020352625.1 Cactoblastis cactorum
AATTCTCAAACTTAGTTTGGAGCTAACTCAATTTGTGTGATTTGTCAGTAAATTAAAGAATTTAATTCCGAATCAGTCGTTATTTGTCATCATATACTATTTGCCGTAGAAAAATGATCGATGACATTAGAATTTAAATAAACATTCAAGACCCAAGCCTATCAAGTAATGGTCAGGCACATTAAATATAAATAAATATATAGGGACATAGGCGATCATCTCGTCTATCAACTATCAATAAGAACACGACCGAACGCCCAATATATTTAGTTTATGTAAACTTGTCGAAAACTGGACTGTTCTTTCTACCAATGGACCGTCGACCATAAGTGCTATTTCACACGAATGGTTTTCCACCGGGCGTTAAAAACGTTTAAATGTAACAAATGGATACCCATGTATTTATACAGGAAAGCGTTTTAAAGCGCCGCGGTTTTTAGCGTACCCTGTCGGATTTATGACGTTGAGCGTTGGGCGTAAAGTTAGTTCGTACGAGCGTTTATAAAACGATCAAACGCCAGCGTCGGGGTTCAACGCAACGTTTTATAAACGCTCGTGCGAACCAAGGCTAAACGTTATTGTAGCGTTGGCGGTAAAATCGTCGACGACCCACTACTACTATGTATGTGTTCAAATGCTATATAGTAGTGTATACAGTGTTCAGAGATAGCGCGCACTACGTAGTTCGACAATACCACATTCATGTCCTGCAGAACCTAAACTAGAAGGCGCTAGTGTCTTTGTTTATCAACCGATACTTACCGCTTGATAGTTATGTAGTAAAGCTCAGCGATGGCTCTCACTGAGTAGTCTGGCACGAACGTGTGGCGCAGCATCGAGTCCATGTTCAGGTTCTGCAGCGAACCCAAACTAGATGGCGCTGGGGTTTCAGCTACAAATCGAAAATTTGGTTTAAAGTCGGCAATCAAAGTTACTTTTTAATAATTCATAAGATAATAAATTTATTAAAGAATCACAAATAGTTTGTTCAAACAGCAGAAGTATAAACTGTGTACTTATGAAATCCAGAAAGATATGAATTTGATAGTACATTACGAAATAATACTATTAATTTTAGTATAGCATAGAAAAAAAGTATTACATTTATTAATCAGTCCATGTATTACCCATGAAACCGTAACAGACAAACATAGTGTCATTAAAATATGGATCCATAATTATAATTAATTTTAAAAGGTCTCAATTTACTTCCTAAAATGTATCATCAAAAGTACAACAGATTTAAAGATATTATTAAGATATCGAATTAATTTAAGCAAATAGTTAATACTGATCGCCAGCATTCATTATCTTCAATGGGTTTTAGTCAGTCAGAAAAAAATAATATTTATTCTCACGTACCTAGTCCCACGTTCTGCGTCAGAGCCTGGACGCCAAAGTAGGTGAAAGGCCCGGCTTCGAAGACCAGGTTCTCTTGACCGACCGTCACTTCCACGCGCCCTTCCAAGATCAGCACGAAGTAGTCCACCTGTGGACAACAGGAGGATCGTTGTTTTCTTCTATTTATTCATTTAAATTTATCACTATGAACCATAGGTTACATAAGATGGTATCAATACAATAAAAGGTAAGCTATGTCCTAATTCTAAAAGGTTAAAATTTTAGAAGGTATGTCGGCAAAATACAATATAAATAATCTATACATATAATAAAATTGTAACTGAGCTATGTCTGTACATGGGCAATATTTTAGAATAAAATATATAGGGGCTCTTTATAGGACCTATAGAAGCCAAAACTATTGTTTTTAGAATTTTTGTCTGCCTGTCTGTATGTTTGTACGCGCATCACATAAAATCTACCGAACGGATCTGGATGAAATTTGGCACAGCGATGGACTACGACCTAGAATAAATGATAGGCTACTTTTTATCCCGAAAAAATTTACAGTTCCCGAGGGATATCATTTTTCATAAAATTACGCGGATGAAGTCGCGGGCATTAGCTAGTGAATAATAAAAATATTACAAAATTTGGTCAAAATAATAAAATATAACGAATTTCATGGCATTTATTTTTTAAATAATTTATTTAGACAAATAGCAAGGTTTTATAATTTTTATATTTAAATTATATGTGAATGTGCCTGTTTTGTTAACTAAAGACATATCCCGACATATCTTACCGGCTTCCCCTCCTGATAGACGTAACGTTTGGGGTCGTTCTTTCCCTCGTCGCCGCGCAATTTGATGTGTTGGATGACGTCCTGCTTCAGCAGCCGCCGGAGCACCGTTTCCGAGATCAGGTCGGGGCGGAACGGCTCCACGCCTGGGAGATAAACGTACATTTATATAATAATAATAATAAATATATAAATAAGGACATATCATACAAATTGAGTTTTTTCCAAACTTGGGTCAAGATTTGTATCATGGTACTAATTCAATGACCCTATGTTTTATAATATATAGATAAATATTCAAGACCCAGGCCAATCAGTTAAATATCATTTCCCATCATGTTCTGACTGAATTTGGACCAGGGACCTCTTGTTTGAGAGACAAGTAATTCGCCACTGCACCAACGAGGGCATTCGAGATTTCTTAGCGTACCGTACAGCGGTTTTACCTATACAGCTTCCGTTCCCGTGGAATTTACGGGATAAAAAGTAGCCTATGACTATAGGTTATTTTGATCCCGTCCCGTCCGTCGATGAATGACTTTCTAACGCTGGAAGAATTGTTAAATGGGACCAGCAGTTCATGAGATAAGCTTGATCAACCTAACAAAAAAATTTTACTCTTTATAATTATTTCATAAAGAATATCAATGCAAAAGTGAAACCATTACGTCTTGATAACGCTATTGTATATTAGCAGCGCCATCTATAAGCCAATTCCAAGAAGGTATAGTATTATAAGCAATACTTCTGTTAATTTTATCACCAGGAGTCGAGTAAGTAGTCATGCTCACTAAAATAATCAAACCGTTCTGGAATAGAGACCAATGTGTTTCTTTCGGAATTTCTTCTCAGCAGTGGTCGTTCCGATATGCTGGTAGTTTGTAGCTTGATTAAGATACAAATGTTAATTAATTATTGACGTGAAAAACGGCTAATAAGGTCCAATTTCTGAATAAAAATGTATTATTACTAACTGGTGTTGAGGAACTGGAAGGCGGCAAGGATAAGCTGCGGCGATACGTGCACGCGCTGCGAGTGGTGGTGTCCCGCGAACGCGGCGAGGTCCTGGAAGCGGTTCACCGGCCGCGCCAGCCGCTTCTTAGTGCGGTTATCACCTGCGCAACAATACGGCAGTTTTTCAACAATTCATTTCATATATTACTAGCTTTTTGCTCCAATAGTGATCTGGAAGCGAAATATAAACGTAGAATGTGCCAGTCTTTCCGCGCAGATTGTAAAACGGGAATTCTCATAGGCAATGGGCTTTCTGAAGCCAACCATTTCAATTCAACCATTTTGTGACTGAGCGTGGCCTTAAGTCTCGCGACTCTTGGCTCTATCTATCCCGTAAAGGATAAAGACGTGATACTGTATGTGTAACCAGGAATTTTATTGTTATATACTTTTAATTCTGATGTCATCGATCATTTATGCGAAATAGATTCATTCCCTTCATGGGATACGTCCGTAGTATATTTATCTTGAAAAATTGTAATTAGTTTTAATTTTTAGCGTATAATAATGATAAAAAACAACTCATTTATTCAGTTCATTCAAAAACACAAACGTTTTTAAGAATTGGTTTGTCACGGGAGACTACTTACTGATGACGTCGGACTCGTCCACGATCTCCGCCTGAATCATCTCCTCGATTACGTCCTCCAGGGTGACCAGGCCGACAGTCTCGTACACCGGGTCACCGTCTCCTTCTTCAATACGCTGGACAAAAGCCATGTGCCCCTTGTGACCTAAAAAATTCAAAATCTTAGTTATTTTGAATTACCTATACAATAGTCAAACCTCCGTGGTATAAATTATAGTAGTACTAGTTTTACTCGAACTTATTTTGGGGCTATTTTAATTTGTGTCATATACGGCCCCTGTACTGACTTGTTTATGTTTCGCAAGCGGCACTGCGGCTGCATTGAATATAATACTACCTACTAATTAATTTATAATGTCTGTCGATCGGGATAACTTTTACGGCCACTCGATGTTGAATGCTAGTGTATGTACGTTTTAAATCTTATAGTATGGTTTTTGTTACACTGTAGCAGTTAATTCTTACTACTAATTCTTTGTAAAGTTTAAATAAATAATAAATAAAATATAATTTTATTTAAAATCTTAATATACAATTTAAAGTTCCACGTGTGCTAATAATTTGATAAGGGAACGGAACGTTATATTTTTGATTTGCAGATAACGAATCTTAATCCCAAATCAATTCGGTTCATTAATTATATAATTAAAAACTTATAAATCGTCAAGATAACTATAAGTGTTTTGCTTAGTTATCATGCGATGTCTATACTTAAGACGATTGTCTGTCGAACCGTCGATACAATCAATGCTAATTGGAAAATAATAATCGCACCCGATGTTATCGAATTAAACATATTGAAAAAATAAATGTGAATAAGTAATGAAATCTATGTATATATGTACATCTATTAATCTATATAAATCGCTTGTATGCACCAAGCGAAAGGTCACCGCCTGACTGAGCCACTAATCATAAAATCACAAAAATTGCAAGAGCAAAGGATTTAAAATGTTGTATCGTAGTTTCTTTTAAAAAATAAGTGCTAGCTAAGACGGGATTATGCAAAGTTCCCACGCATTTCGGAAATTATGGGATGCGAACGTAGCTTCGGATAAATTTTTGAAATATAACTAACAATTTAGAAGCACTCAAATCTCCTACTAGAATGCAACATTGTCAGATTAAATCATGGATTGAAAAGAAACAGGTGCCTCCTGGTGGCAATCAAACTTTTCGACGCTACACAACTATATGTTTACATACTTTGACCCGATTAAAAAACTCGCGCCTCAGGCGTTAGATATATTCACGTGAATACAAAAATAGTTCGTCTACGACCTTCGCCGCGTCTAGCGCAGCACAGGCGATGTGCCAAATCGGTTATGACTTATTGGATAAACAAGAACACTTGTTTGACTAATTAAAAGAAGAGGAAAATAATTTAATTGAAGATGTTTCTCCCTTACTTCTGATGAACTTCATGACGGAATGGTTTAACATGCCAGTCCATGTCAGGAGGTTCGGATTGATCCCTAATCAGGTAAAGATGGAAAATTAACTTTTCTGATCGGTCTTGGATGTTTATGTATTTTGACAAATAAAATATAGTATTGTTGAGTTAGTATCTTATAACACAAGTTTCGAACTTGTTTTAGGGCTAGCTCAATCTGTGTAATTTATCCTTTTAGCCCCCGACGCAAAATGAGTGGCGTTATTAGTTTGAGGTGTGTAAGTGTGTGTGTGTCATTCTGTCTGTGGCATCAAACGGGTGAACCGATTTAGATAATACTTTTTTTGTTAGAAATCTGACTTAATCGACAGTGTTCGTAGCTGTTTTTAACCTCTAACGCAAAAAGAGGAGTCTTGATAGTTTGACGTGTATGTTGTGTCAAGGATTTTTTTAATTTAATTACTTGTTATCTGATATATTCGGAGATATTTGTATTATGTCTCTTGCTTTTTACCCTAATAACTATAAAAATGTTATACCGATAAAACACAAGACTATCGATTAAAAATTTGAAGGTTAAATATAAACTATATCACTTCCAATGTTTAGTATGTTATTTAATTTTAAATCCAACAATTTTTTTGTAAGATACATTATCTTTTTCAATAAAGTCAATAACGAACGGCCGTGTTTTACTTTGCTCCCGTGATATCCCGTGTTTCCGACTAAACTTTTCATAATGTAAACTCCAATGAGTTAAAACAACAGCATTGTTTAGAAGTTCTTCTTAAACTGGCAAGCGTGACCTACTTGTTAGTCTTACTCATAAAAAAATGTTATATAGTAGGTAGAATCTATTGAATAATAATAGTAAAAAGAACAGTTTTCTAACAGAACAAAGAATTAGTTTTGAATTTAATCTACACATTGAAGCGAAAGACTGATTTCTTGACACGAAATCTTAGAAACTACAAGATATAGAGGTCTTAAACTTTACACTGGGGTTCCTTTTAAGACGTTGGTGCTTACTAAGTTTGGATTTTGAAAAGTTTCTATGGGATCGGGAATTATGGGAAGTTAGTATACTATTTGAATTATACATTATCATGAGTTTTTTTTTGGAATCTAAAACCCAAAACGTAATTAAATACATTACGTCCATTGCAATGCCTGAAAAGTTGCATACATATGTATTTTTATTATACTTGAAATATAATACCAATAAAGAAACTTATACATACATATGTATGTATGTAATGCAATGTAACAAATAAATAACTTAAAACACAGCGCCATCTTAACCCACTAGCATGAACTACCAAGTAATTACCTTCTTTAAACTGCTTAAGCATGACATCTAGCGTGACATCCTCGAAGACGAAGTTGCACGGGTTCTGGTAGTACCGACAGAGGGTGTTGAGGGGCGTGTTGTCGTCGGGGTCAACGAACGCCAGGTCCTTGATGAACAGAACCGTGACTATATTGCCTCGGTGACCGTCGTACACTGGGATACGAGAGTAGCCTGAAAAACAACAGTTCCTATGAATCAGTTCAAATCAAAATCTTTATTGGTAAAGTGCTTGCCTTTTCGACTAAAGGGGTCTTAGGTTCGAATCCGTTCAGGTCAGGATGGAAAACGAGCTTTTCTGATTGGACTGGGCCTTGGATGTTTATCTATATACATATTTGCATTTATGATAAAACTAGCTCACTTCGTCGGGTATCAAAAGGAGACTATTCAGGAGTGCTATAGGAGTGCCTATAGCACTCCTGAATAGTATAGCTTTCTGATTTGATGGCCACGTTGGCGCATTGTTAAATTCCTTGCTTCCCAGCCAAAAGCCTCCGGGTACGAATACCAGTCACTTCATGATGGAAATTGGTATTTTTCTGATTGGCCTGGAATTGGATGTTTATCTATTTATGTTTATATTACAAAATATTGTGTTGTTGAGTTAGTATCCCATAATACAAGTCTCGAACTAAGGTTGGGCCTAACTCAATTTATGTGAATTGTCCCTATATACTTTTCAATTACCTGACTTGACGATTTCGGTCATAGTCTCAAAGTCGAGCACGGAGTCCATGGGCAACATAAAGCAGTCCTTCAACTTGGTCATCACGTCCTTGACTGTCTTCTTACGTAAGTCCAGAGCTCCAGAGATTATGTTCACTTCTTCTTTATCCAAGTCGTTGACGTGGTTAGTAACCTGGGAGAAATGATTAGTTAGCTCATGCCCGCGACATCGTCCGCGCGTATCTACTATGGATAATATCTCGGATACTAAGCAGCGTATCGAGATGAAACCAACGCTATATTTATGTCTGACCTTCTACAATACAACTGTGAAAACCGCATCAAATTACATCCAGTGGATATTGCGGGATACGCGTACAAACATACAGACAGATAAAGTCCCATAAGACCCCCAATTTTATTTTCATCTTGATACACCGCTTAGAACCCGATATATTGACAACAGTATGAGTAGATCATCAGCGCCGGCATCGCGGGTATAAGCTAGTATATAAAATAAAATTAATCCAAATATTTTGACGTTGAATATGATTTATGTTGGACTTACTTTAACCAACTCCTTCAGCCTTTCTCTGTTGTAGTGTGTACCGATTTCTTCTCCCAAGAAGTAGTCTAGCAACTTGCTCGTCGGCCAGGCCAGGGGCGCGCAGATACCCATCACGATCTAAAAAATATATATATGTATGTATAGTGACAAATCACATGAATTAAGTTAGCTTAAAATAAATTAACCCCTGACACAAAAAGAGGCGGGTTATAAGTTTGACGTGTGTTTTGTTTTATTGTGTCGGGTGTTCTTAATTAAATTACTTGTATATAATAAAGTCTTAACTCGTCTATGTCTGTAATATACATTTATAGAACAGAAGGTTTGGTCGAAAAATGACTAATTCTAAAAATGACTGTGAAAACAATATGAGGGGAGATCTTTATAGTAGCCAAAACTAAAATCGTAATTTTTTTGCCAAGTTAAAACAACTTGATGAATTCTGATGCGGATTTCACAGTCGTATTAGTACTCCTCGATTAGTGTTTACCTTTACGAAAATAAATTATCCACCAACCTTCATTATCCATATACTCTTCGCTCCGATCAACAATCCGTGTCGTGCACAGATAGCCTGCGGCGTGATTTCGGCTATAAAGACTATAGCCAACGTGGAACCGATCACAGCGACCAGTCCCGACGTCAAATCATCCAAAATTACAGTGAAAGTGCTGTTTACAGCGACGTTACTTAACAATATTGTACATAGGAGGTAGTTTCCGTGTGCCCTGACCGGCATGATGGCTCTAGCATACTTCCTCTCCTTCTCGGTACCAGTATTCGCTATGATCTTCAACTCGGTCCTGTCCAAGGCCATCAATCCTAAGTTGAGACCGGAAAATAGAGATGCCAACATTAGAAGAATGACTATGAGGATGAGGGAAGCCCAAAGAGGCAGAAGTTTGTTGTGTGTAGACAGGATTTTCCATTTTTCTTCTCCTTGATGGATGAAGCCTTTGTCTGTTTTGGCGCACAGATAGAATTTGTTGTCTTGTAATGGGGGCGGGGCAGTCATTATCAGCACAGCTGAATCAGCTTCTGTATAATTCACCTGTAATATAGTCAAAAAGGTTATTATTTAACATACTTTTGTGTATATACTTCGATCAAACAATAATTCACAGTTCCGAACAATAATTCACAGTTCCGAACAATAATTCACAGTTCCGAACAAAATCAAACAAAATATCGTTCTCATTTCAATGAAAAAAAAATGACAACTGCTATGACGATTCGACAAAGTTCCATTTCCAAAATGCTGTATTAAAAAATAAGTCTTTATGTGTGCAATTTGAAACCGTATTTAACTAACGAGACCAGTTGGACTGCTCATTTATAAGCGATGAGCAGTGTTTTGCCGAGGACACATTTTTAAGCGGGATTCTGAGTCTACTTGTTTATCGTACGTCAATTTGTTTAAATAAATAATTTTAGAGATAAGGTTTTTATTTTACTGGCTTTCTTCCTTGGCTGTACATCCTGGGTTTCTACAATTCTTTTGCATTTATAAACTTACTCATATTTCTTATATTAGAACACTTTAATCCTATATTTTACTTTTGTTTTCATAATATAATCTATTTTAGTGAAAAAAGTTTAGGAAAAAAATTGTGTTGGTATACACTTTTTTTTAAGAGCAAATTTCTTGACAGAACCGTAGTTAGTGGAAAGATGTACATAGTATCTGCCTACCCCTATGAGAAAAAGTCAGAATCATATGTATTTATAATATTTTTTGTGTGTCTATTTACCAACAAACACTTACCCGCCTAACGGTAATGATTGTAGGATAGTAGGAGCACGCTTCCCTCCAACAACTTACCTTATACTCCTCACTGAGAAGGCGGTTACACGACGACCCGTATTTCTGAGGCACATGTGTAAATGCAAACACAGTCTCCGTTGTAAAACCTTCACCAAACAGTCTCATCGTAAACTTTGTATTCGTCAACACACTTGGTATCATCTCATCGACTAACTTCGGTTCTTTATCCGACTCTTCGATCCTCAAACCTAGTACTTTTACCGGACCTGTCACTATTACTTTCGGAACAGCTTTTTCTGCTACTGTTACATTAGTAACAGATATTTCTGTCACTGTTGCATTAGGTGCAGTAATTTCTGTCACTGTATCAATAGCTTTTTCTTCTTCTTCTGTTATATTTTGAGCCTGTCTTTTATATCTGATCGATTTATCGATACTCGGGTAGTAAGGTAGTTTTTCGACGATAACATCGTTTAATTCCTCTCCACCATTGACGTCCAAGTCATCGGATAAATCGAATTTGTTCTTATCAATATTTTCAACGCTGTTGATATCGATCACGTTTACTTCAGCATCAGTGAAGTCATCTAGATTCTCTATGTTGTTATATTTGTTATCTTCATTCGATGTTTCTTCATTTAAGTTGGAAATTTCTTCGGAATCTCCACTCTTTTGTTCGTCGTTGGTGCTGTAACAAAAAATTTAATCAGCAATTTTTTATTATAATAGATTATTTTAAAAAAAAATCAAAATTACGCATCTTTTTATTAATTTTTTTTTTTTTAGGTTTTAACTTAGATTCAAATTTCTTCATTTAAATAAATCGAACTTTACAGAAAATCTATCACATAGGTTTAACATTTCAAATGCATGTATATTCCTTTCATAATCTTAAAAAGCGATTTATTATATACTGGCTACTGGCTATTGCCTGCGTCTGCGTCCGCGTAGATTATACGAAAAATTATAACCCTCGGGAACCATACATTTTTCGGGATAAAAAGCAGCCTATCTTTTATTCTAGGTCGTAGTCCATCTCTGTGCCCAATTTCATCTAAATCCGTTCGGTAGTTTTTGTGTGATGCGCGTACAAACATACAAACAGACAGACAAAAATTCTATAAATAATAGTTCTGGCTTCTATAGGCCCTATAAAGAGGCAATAAATATTTTATTCTTAAATATCTCTCATGT
>JADGIL010049658.1:0-10679 GCA_020352625.1 Cactoblastis cactorum
TTCCGATTCACACAATATGCGCTGTCAGTGTAAATAAATACTTTTTACTACCCATGTGACAGCGATCACGTGGAATGCCCCGAGCGCATCATGAGGATACACGAACGCCACCGCGATTTCGGTCTGCTGCAGCGGCTGCACATCTTGCATGGCGCCAAAGCGTCTGAGGAACAAATCCTGGCCGTGCATTCCCAGAGGCATCTTGACAGGTCAGCGTTTGATTTGACAGGTGTCAAATAGGTGTACCAAACGATAAAAAGATTAAATCTGATTAACGATTTCACTGTATGTTTATTTCTTTGTTAATTATTAATGCAAAAACATCGGTGTTGTCCAATATCGATGTTCGATTTTCGATAAATATCTTAGTGAATAAATAGAATAAAATAGAATTTAAAGTGCTGAATCGATTTTTACCTTTGTGCTTTTTTGGCTTTCAAATGGAAAATACCGCATCGAAATCGGTCCATCCGTTTGAGAGCTACGATGCCACAGACAGATAGACAGGCACACACACTTCACGACGTCAAACTTTTTTGGGGCAGGAGTTAAAAAGTTACCTGTGTCACTATTCAGTCTCAACTCCAAACAAAACCGACATTTTGACTTGGAATAAGAACTTATACGTTCTCAACTTATAAAATAAAATAACCGGCCAATTGCGAGTCGGACTCGCGCACAATGAGTTCCGTACCATTATTTATGAATCATATTTGCTTATGGGAGCCCCTCTGAATGATTTATTTTGTTCTTAGTATTTGTGTTGAAGCGGCAACATAAAAATACATTATCTGTGAAAATTTCAACTGTCTAACTTTCACAGTTCATAAGTTACAGCCTGGTGACAGACAGACAGACAGACAGCAGAGTCTTAGTAACAGGGTTCCCGTTTTACCCCTTGAGTACGGAACCTTAAAAAGTAAAAGAAAATGTTGAAACTGAACATGATTTGCAATATTCCTGTTGTAAAAATATGTTGTTTCAGGTTAAAAGAATTGGCGACGACAAAACTGAGAGATTTGAACAACCAGAAGGAGGATTACGACTCTGTATATTTTCACCCGGACTCGTTGGAGAGCGCGGCCGTGGCTGCCGGCTGCGTCATACAAGTCATTAATTATAAACAATTATAAACTATATATATATAATCGAAAAAAAAACAACTAGGAGTTTTAAATTTTACATTTTCTAGAAAATGCTAGATTTTTATAAAACGGGGTTATGCAAAATTTCCACGGGACGCGTGTGCAGTCGCGGGATAAAGCTAATTTATACTAATATTATAAATATGAAATTGTGTTTGTTTGTTGTCCGTCTTTCACGTCAAAACTGAGCAACAGATTAGTAATGCTTTTTGTGGAGATCGTTGAAGTTCTGTAGAGTGACTTTGGCAACTTCTGTCTCATTCTATTCTTCCACCTCTCGAATATGACGCGAGCGAAGCCGCGGGAAAAAGCTAGTATAATACTAAAGCGGAAAACACTGAGTGAGTGTTTTTCATGACGAAATTTCAGTCTCACACACTTTAGGGGTCTTAAATTTTACCCAATGGTTCCTTTTAGTATGTGAATGCTTTTAAAGTCGGGATTATGCAATATTCCCATGCCGTCGGGAATTATAGGACGCGAGCGTTGCCGCGGGAAAGAGCTAGTCTATTAATATTGTTGTAATTACTGATTTCAGATGGTAGACGCAGTGTTGAACAACGTGGTGGGGTGCGGGGTGTGCGTGGTGCGGCCGCCCGGACACCACGCCGACGACGACATGCCCAGCGGGTTTTGTCTGCTGAATTCCGCTGCGACGGCCGCGACCCACGCTGCGCACGCGCATGGCCTGCGCAGGGTGTTGATACTGGACTGGGACGTACATCACGGCAATGGGACGCAGAGGATAACCTATAAGGACAATAAGGTAAGTAAATCAGCTAAAAGATAGACCTTTCTAGAATAATTTGACATAATATATAGGCGCATGGGTTGAAGAGAGTTGATACTGGACTGGGACGTACGTCATAGAAATGGGACGCAGAGGATAACCTATAAGGATGATAAGGTAAGTTAATGAGCTAAAAGATAGACCTTTCTAGAATAATGCAATACACTATTCAAGTGCATGGGTTGAGGAGAGTGTTGATTCTGGACTGGGACGTACATATATCATGCTAAGAGATGAAAAAGTAAGTTTATAAGTTAAAAGACAAAAATTTCTAGAACTATGTGATATTTCAGGTGGAATATTTTGTTGAAATTTGCTACTATGTGCTAAGAATTTAATTTAGGTTAGGTTTTTGAGTTTTATTTATTTATTTACATTTTACAAACATTTCATTATTATAATACTAGTATATCATATAAATTCGAGACTTGTGTAATGGGATACTTCTCAACGATACTATATTTTATGATAAATATATAAACATCCAAAACTCAGGCCAGTCAGAAAAAGAGAGAAAGGGCCAGGATTCGAAACCAAGACCTCTCGGTTGAGTGACAAGAACTTTACCACTGCGCCAACGAGACCGGCAAGATTCCACGTATGTATATGTACTAAAATCTTAATAATATTTTGATGTATTTTCCACCCACAGATCCTGTATATATCGATCCACCGCTACGACCACGGATCGTTTTTTCCGCACTCATCAGACGCAGATTACAACGCAGTGGGGGAAGGCCGGGGGGAAGGGTATAACGTCAACGTGCCCTGGAACAAGGTACTTAGAATAAATAGGAAAAAAAAATACAGTTAGCTGCAAAAAAAATTCATTATTTGGATAAAATTTATATATATTTTTGTACATTTATTTTCAGCGTGGCATGGGGGATACGGAGTATCTAGCAGCATTCACACAAGTCGTGCTTCCAATTGCGTATGAATACAATCCTGAATTGGTGATCGTTTCTGCCGGGTTCGATGCCTGTGTCGGGGACCCCTTGGGAGGTAAGCATTCATAGTGGTTAAAAAAAACGGTTAGAAAAAAAAGTATTAGTCGAAGTAATTGATACTTACTTCACTCATCATCTTTTCTTTTCATCAGTCATTTTATTGTCAAAATTAAAAACCTATACCTATGAGTCGTATGCCATTGCCTTCTCTAAAAATCATGCGAAACACTTGACGACAAGACGTCATTTGACACACTATTAGGTTAACTAGTAACGGGTGTGCTTTTTATCCCATCATTTTCACAAACAACTTTGATGACAGTTATTTTTTTAGATAGAATGAGAGACAAAATATTTATTTGTATAAACTGAGACCCACATATTTAGGTATAGTTGACAATAACGACAGATAAATGTTAATTAAACTATGTATTTTAATAAGTGATCAAGTATTACATAATAATTTTTTTGTATCCATCATTGAAAAAATACTCTTTATTTTGATCGCCAATCATAATTCAATATTAACCAATAACCATAGTGAAGCCATCTTGGTCCAGATCTAAGTTATAATTTTATTTTCAGGCTGCAAAGTGACCCCGGAATGTTACGGTCGTATGACGCAACTACTCCACGGGTTGGCCGGCGGCCGCTTGGTGTTATGTCTCGAGGGCGGCTACAACGTCACAAGCATCTCCTACGCAATGGCCATGTGCACCAAAGCCCTGCTAGGGGACCCCGTGTTCCACCACTACGAACCCAAACAAACCCCACATTGGACCGCTGTCGAATCTATAAATAATGTCATCTCAACCCATAAAAAATACTGGAAGAATCTCAAGTTCCAATTAGCTTTGCCTGTTGAGAACGTTCTAGAAGAACCGCTACCGTCTCGAGGACTAGTGATTGAAAACGAAATGCCGAATATTTCACTCTCAATAACGATAGATGCAAAGAACGGCAGCCATCTTGACGGATCGCTCGAAAGCAATATGGCGAATTTGAGCATAGACAAACCTGTCGGTTCGGATGGCGTTCATTGCGGTACTGATGATGAAGACGTTACGACGAAAAATGATATCATAGATAAGAGAAATAAATTTGTTTGTTCAGATGGAATTCATTGTGGAACTGACGATGAGACCGAAGAGCTAAATTCGAAAAGCAAAGGTGAAAAATCTTTCGAGAAAAATAAATCTACCATTAGTACAGGCAAATTATGTACTAACAGGACTCATTGCAACAAAGATAAAAGTGCGCCTTCTGATAGCAATCAAGGACCTTCAAATAGCAATCAAGGCCCTTCAGTTAGCAAACAAGCTTCCGTCAATAAACAACAGAGTTCCACAGACAAAACAGAGAATACCATAGACAAAAGCGGCTCATCTCAAGCCGAATCGGGGGCAAACAAGACTACGTTAGTCGATTTTTTAGCCGATAATATGCAAGCGATAGTGAATGGAGACATGTTCGCGGTGATACCTTTGCCGTGGTGTCCCCATCTGGAGACCATGTTCGCGATCCCACCAGCGGTCAAGTTTGAGCAGGGAGTCAAATGTGTGGACTGCGATGAGACCGTTGAGAACTGGGTGTGTTTACATTGCTATATTGTAAGTTGATTTTTTAATTTGTTTTGTATAACATAAGTATAACATTGCCTTCCGACATAAGCGTATTTTTACCGGTAGACTGCTGTACCGTAATAAATTACCAAACTGCTGTACCGTAAATAATTACAAATATAAATAGTTATTTTCTCATATAGAGAATATATATTTTGGTTGCTTGTTGAACACTAATTCGGCTTTTAAATAGAAGAATTGGTCTTTAATCAAACTTAAATTTTGCAAAACTATATAACTAACTTTATACTATATAGTACTTTTTAATCGTCAATTTAGTTCATGTTAATTTGATTGACGCCAACAATTTACTTAAAAATTGATTGTAAGCAAATGTAGAAGAAATTTTAAATTTTTAATCAAATTATATCCACACTCCCACAGAAGACCGACGCCTGAATGGCGGTTATCAGTCGCCATGCTTCGTCCGGTGAGTGGGAGAGTCGGAGGTCCAACTCCCCGGCCTCCCCACTTGGGGAGGGCGGCGGCTTTTTAAAGGCCTGCAACGCTTCTGTGACACCACGGTTTTTGCAGTTGTCTATGGGCTGCGGTGATCACTTAACATCACGTGACCCGCCTGCTCTTACATAAAAAATATATATATATGATTTATCGTTAATCATTTTTCTCTCCACAGACGGCGTGCGGACGCAACATAAACGGGCACATGCAAGCACACTACCGCACAACAGGACACCCCCTAGTCCTGTCCCTGCTGGATTTGTCAGTGTGGTGCAACGAGTGTGACGCCTACGTCGACAACGCGTTGTTGTACGATGCTAAGAACAACGCCCATATATGCAAGTTTGGCGAGGAGATGCCATGGTGCTATAGGAGTGATACGCTTCACATGGATTAACTGGATTCTGTAAAATCTATATGTATGTGTATATAGTCAAATTGTAACTGAGCTATGTCTGTACATAGGAGATATTAACAAGTAATTAAATTTAAAAAAAGAAACCCGACTCAATATAAGAAAAGACACATCAAACTTACCCTTATTTTTGCGTCGGGGTTAAAAATTGAGGTGTCATTTTAGGACCTATAGTAGCTAAAACAAATTTATAGAATGTTTCCCTGTCTGTATGTTTATACGCGTATCACGCAAATTCTTGGTTGAAATCCGAAACGGTTTTCACAGTTGTATTGAAGAAGGTCTGTTTTAAAATTGTAGTGTAGGTTTCATCTTGATATGCTGCTTAGAACCCACGGTAGTGACGGTATTAGTTGCTAGCGGTTTAAAAGCGAATAGCGACCGACTTCCTCATCACGGAATCTTAAACTATAAATGTCAGAGGTCCCAAATCTTGCTCGCCTTTTAAGACGTAGCTGCACACTAAAACGTTTATACATTAACTTTTTGTTAATGGGAAATTTACATTAACTTTTTGTAAATGTAAAATTCCCAAGGGGTCAGGAGTTATGGGAAGTTTCAACCTCATTAAATACTGCATCATGATACACATTTTATTACATTTTCTGCTTAGTTTATAGAAATTATCTAAACAGTATTAACAAGTGGTGCTTATAAGTCATAATTGATGGGCATTATGCACACAATAACAATAAATTCTGGAATAATTAAATAAGTTCACCATTACTTAATTCTTATACATATGTACATTGGCAGGTAAAACTGAAAAAGCGTTAGAAATCATATCATAATTTAATGTGATAATAAAAAATATATATAAAGGTTATAGTATTGGTTCTGGTTTACATGGTAAAGGTCTACGATAGTCGCTTTATATAGAAACGACTACCACGTCTTTACCCTTTACGGGGTAGATAAAGGCAAGTGTGGAGAGTATTGGTCGAATGGAGACTAGTAGCCTCACCAAATCTGCTAGTTAAAGTAGCAGACAACAGGTACTGACATGGCAACACTGAAGATGCAGATGGGAACACGCTTGGATAGAAATAGTTTTAAAAAATTATAATGTCTCGAATTAATTATACCTAAATTAACCTGTATTAAATGTATGGTCATAACATTTTTTTTAACAACTTAGTCGTATTTAGTTAAATTCGTTTTTATTTAACACTTGTTAACAATCTCACATTTACTGAATTATAATTATATAGTTTTTTATGTTTAAATAAATCTCAGCTTGTTGGGGTATATATGTGATGTAATATAAATTATTGCCAATCATTGATATGTGCTAATTGGTGTTTCGTGATTGTCATTGTTTTTTTTAATTTATGAATTTACAAGGCAAGAGTGGGCTGGCACGACTTGATACTGCGTGTGCCACATTACTATGTAAGTCTTATCTCTTTTAAAAAGTTACAGCTGAAATATCCAAATTGTCTTCTAGTGTATTGCCCACAAAAAGACATTGAAAACGTTACAGCGCTGTGTAATTGAAACACGAAAGAAAATATTCGAATCGAAGGACCTATGGGAGTTTCAATGGAAACTAGGTAATTTTATGTTAATATTAAAACAAGACAAATTTCACCTTTAGTACGTATATTTCTTCGACATTTTCGTCAATATTCTTGTATTTAACTGACTCAATTTAAGTACATTACATAAGTACAACGAGTGGCCATTTTGCACATTAACTTTTTGCACAACTTTTATGTATTTCATTGTAATTTGTATTATCGTCATGTTCATTTTGAATAAATTGTGTTTCGAAGATCAGAAATTGAACTTCATCACATGCAGAGAAGAGGTATTAATCTTAGCTATTATCGTGGACGAGTCAAAATATTTCCTTAGAAAATACCAATCTATGTGTAGATCTGTAACTCTCTAAAATGTCCATAATGCACAAATAGCAGAAAGAAAATTTCAATAATGGCAATACCATTATTGAATTACTTTTTTAATTTATATTATACATACCCTTCAATTTAATTATGTATTTGTACATTGTATCAATATTGTGGTTAAAATTATTAATTGCTTTGATATAATATTTTAATTTACAAATACTGACATAAGACCTCTTCTCTGCTTTTATGATTGATATACCTGGCTATTTCATGTAAATATGTTGTATCTACATATATTATTGTAAATATTTTTATAGTTATTTATTATATCATAAGATTTTCAAATCTGAACGAAAATATGTATACTTACTTGAGTATTTTGTTGCACGATTCGTAAAATACTGCAGTAGTTTGAATGCCGTGTGACGAACGAGATGCCATTTATCAGCATTTTATGATGATTAATCTTATCATTTTTAAGATCTTTCATTTGATATAATTATAATGTATTATATTATAGTCGATTAAATATCAGTGTTACATTAGATTATCTTAAACTCTATTTGTAACAAAAAAAATGAACAAGATAAATTGTACATGTTATAGGTATGATTTATTATGATGTTTTTGTAACATTTGGACAATTTAACAGTAAAACTTATATTGTTAACATATTGTTAAGTAGGTCAAACACTATAACTATAAACTCTGTTGTAAACAAAATTAATTGTAAAATAGATGGTGTTATTTTATATAACATCACAATAACTTTCATTTGTTGTGGTCTGTAGTTAAATGCTGCTGCTATTATCGTTTATAATTTAAAAAATACATTTTGGGAAGGGACAAATAATTAAATGTCTTGTCATTAAAAATATCCTATATTTGTGTCGTTGTAACTAATATATTATTGTATTCATACTTTGCAGTAGTCTCATTTAGTAGAGATTGACATTTTGTCAAGACAATAATATTGCTCATTATTGAATTTAAAAATGAATAACACAATAATAAAGTCATATCATGTTTCGATTTGTATTTTTTTTTATGGTCATTTCCTTGATAGACTGGCTGCATTATTAAATGTGCCAAGATTTTGTAAAATTCATTAAATATCTCAGTAGATCGACAAAGTAATATCTGGATCCAATAAACGATCACCGTTGTGTAATGGTTAACATGTAGGTCCATCTGGAAGTTGTGAGTTCGATAACCAGTCAGGACAAGATGTAAATAGATTTTCTTGTTGGCTTGGGTCTTGGATATTTATATTTGTTATAAATATCATATCGTTTTTATAACACCAGGGCTTCCTTATCTGTGTGATTTGTCCTTATACGTATTTTATTGGTTTTGAAGCGGGCTAATGGATCTTCAATAAAAGTTAAATAAGTGATAAAAACACGTCTATCCTTTTTCTATTGAAGTCGGGTAAAAATTACAAGAGCCCATGTCGGCCCATGTACGCACATAGATGTGCGCTTAAAAAAATATTTTGACAGACTTCAATGTCATTTTACTGCAGGTCAGGTGCCCACTATTTCAGGCAAAATGTATGGAACGACAAAATTAAAATATTTTATCACTGACCGATAAAAACATGGTAATATTAAAGCCTATCGCTCCTAAACACTTATCGTTATCAGCTTCGTCATCGCACACACAACACAAGTTAGACACAGACAGACAGTGGTAGACAAGTTAGACATGTTTTTGAAAACAGAAATTCTAAAGGCGATCTCATTTACAACTCCAGTGAGATTACCTCTGTCCTACTGGTGTTTGGTGTTTTTACGGTTTTTACTGACTTTGCTACCACAGCGAGGATACATCCACCCGGATGAGTTCTTTCAGACTGTTGAAGTCATTGCCGGTACGTATTGTCACAATTCCTTTTTAAGATTTCAAGTAGTACCTTGTCGAAAACCTACAAACAAATATGTTCTATTTTGACCGCTATTAGCTCCTAAATTTATTATAATTATTAAATATTCTATACAACTTCTTACTACAATAAACACATTATTCAATGTAGCACATTACAATTATAATTATTTTTTAAGAGATAGCTTCTTCTTCTTTAGATATACTTTGAAATTCTAATAAACAAATCCTCTTATTTCATGTGTAGGTAGCCAGATAAAGACGTTTTTATATTGTTACATTAATGTAAAAAAATAATCCTAATTCATCTGGACACATGATTTTTTAAATTCTTTAAAAAATATATCATACCTCTGCTTATTCTCTTCTTTAATTATTTTCAGGAGATATCCTCAATGTGGATGTATCAAGAACATGGGAGTTCAACCCAAAATTCCCAATCAGAAATATTCTTGTACCAAAAATGATATTAGGCCCACCGATTCACTTCATCCGAATAGCAAACCCATACACTATTCACTATTTAAATATTGATTTAAAGACACCCTACTATTTACTAGTTATACCAAGATTGTTTATTTGTCTTCTGTCACTTATAAATGATTATTGTCTATACAAAATATGTGTCATTTATGGTCAAAATTTCAGAAGTCGTTTAAAAATCTTTGCCAGTTCTTATGTGGTATTCGTATTTTGCTGCAGAAGTTTTTCTAACTCTTTTGAGATGATATTCTTCTCTCTTCTGCTATTATTAGTCGCCCAAAGCATGGCAAAGACTGATAAAATTATTTACCATGATGAGTTTCTAACTGAAAAGTATGAAAAGGCTACATCCCCAGTGGAGAAAGTAAAATTATTTAAATTAAGGACACACTTGCCACAGCATTCATTAAATCATGTTATAATATTAGCCACTGTAGTTGTGGTAGGAATATTTAACCGTCCCACATTTGTGTGCTTTGCAATACCGCCTATATTTTTTTGGCTTCACAGAGGCTTAGGTTCTAAGGTTGTAGGTTTTAAAGATTTCCACTACAGAATATTTATGTTTATACTTTGTGGAATACCTATAGTAATTCTTTGCATAGTGGTTGATTCTGGCTACTATGGATACCTCACTTTGGCTGAATTGGAGTCATTGAAACTGTCCTGGGACAACTGGGCTGTGACTCCCTTAAATTTCTTGAGGTACAATTTGGACACGAATAATCTCAAGCAGCATGGTCTACATCCTTGGTGGCTACATCTTGTTGTGAATGTTCCACTTTTATTCAATGTGCTGGGCATATTGGCATTTAGCACACTGTCTAATCACACCTACAGGTAAGAAGAAACTCAATCTTTGGCACTTTTTTGTATATTACGGTAATCTTAGTATTTTTTTTTTAAAGAATTCTAGAATACGTGTCAAAAGTAGCCACAATCAAAAGATGAGCATAATTGTATAATAGTGACCCGTCCGGCTTCGCACTAGTTTAAAAGCCTTCCTTGAGAATCACCGTACTTTAAAAAACTACATCAAAATCCATTGCCTAACCCATTAGTGCATAACGTCCGA
>JADGIL010049730.1:253-18803 GCA_020352625.1 Cactoblastis cactorum
TTTTTACTGTTTTATTATATGTACAGATTGTTACAACCTCACTGGTGTAATGATTAATGTATCGGCTTTTCAGGTCCTGGGTTGACCTCCGGTCAGGTCATGGTGGTATATGATCTTTTTCTCATTGACCTGGTCAAGAATATATGTTTGTTTCTGTATTTGTTATATATACTAAATTATAAGTAACAGACGAATAGATGGACGAAGATCGATCCATCCTATGCGATGAAGTTAGTTTCATTTGAGAAATCTTTACACTTTGTAAAGTATTTCAATGAACCTAAAATTACGTACAATTCGCTGAATTGAAAATAACGCTGACAATTCTTAATAAACAAAATAAATGTCTGTTGGAAGTAACATTTAATGAATCCAATAAGACGCAAGAGAAACGTCGTGACAAGCTTTACCAGGATTACCACCTGTTTCTGCAATATTTTACTTCGTTTGTTAGAATCAAAGATAAATAAAATGTTGAAAAATAGCCGGATCTAATGAATAAGAAAAACATTATTAGTAAATATTATTTTATAGAGATATTATTACGAACAGTATCGTGGTGAATTGTATTTTTTTAATTATTATTGATTGTGACTTCTTTGGCATTCGAACGATTTAAAAAAGGGGGATATTTAGTTAACAATGGCACAGATTTTAACGTCTTTCTAATTATTTTCATAAATTGTCGCAAAGAATATTGGGCTCATTAAAACAATTTATATATGCATGCTGTATCATCTAAAACCATTATCGGCAGGACACTCGTACTCGTCACAACTTCCGCAGTCATACATACTCCTCCCCAACGTTCTGCGACCACTGCGGCTCACTGCTGTACGGGCTCATCCACCAGGGCCTCAAGTGTCAAGGTACTGCGCCTCCAGGAGACAAGAAGACGTCTAACTTTATCTGCTGAAACGCCTTCTACAATGCTTGGATCTTTAACAGCTTTATGTGTGCTCGCTTTTTTCAGATTTTTGTTCGGTGGTGGTTTCTGCTAATGCTTTTTTATTATTGTAATTTTTGTACATGTTATATAGCATTTAATTCTTTATTCTTAGTATATTTTTTCTATTACTCGTCCTTCCTTCTTCGGGAGATTTTAAAATACGAAATTTCTGCCGCGTGTCCCATTTTTCTGGTATTAATTATAATTTGTTGTTGCTAAGGCCGCCTACGCGCCCCACAAATGGAATAACTGGACCTTCCTTGCTCCAACGTTTTGTGATCATTGTGGCACGATGCTACACGGCCTAGCGCACCAGGGATATAAATGCGGAGGTATAAATGTGTCATTAGATTAATGAACATGTGGCAATGCTGAGGAAACTAGTTCCCGGGGTGACCCTGTAGAAATATATGGATCAGATGTGCCTGAAACTTCACTGGATGTGGTCAAATCACTCGATATTACCCCTATTAGTTGTAATATACATATCTGTAATAATAATGAACACAAATAAAGCAGTATACTTTCGAATTTAAAAGTTATTGAAATTGTATTGTCTTACAAAAGAAAATTCAGTCAGATGCAATATGATTCACTTAATCCCTTTAGCACATCCGAGAATAAATTGAATCACTAAGTCTAGCATCATCTCAGCTTCGTATTGAATTAATCTATCAGTGAAAGACTCAGAGAGTTAAACAAATTTAATTAACTTTTGTTCTGTTTGAAACTTACCAGATTTAATACTTGTGGACCTTGTTGTTCATTTCTCTGGAGCATGGCGTTTGTATGACGGTAGTTTGTAGTGTTCTGTGTATCTTCAGTATTAGTTTCTAGTTCGTAATTTCCTTTAAGTATGTGCTATTGTTTCAACTTTTGCTAAATGGAACGTAGTGGTGTTAACAAATGCTGGATTAGATTCGTCGTGGATTGGATTAAATACAAAAATATCAATATAATATTTAACAATACGTATAACAAAACACACATAATTACCAGTATTTTATTTAAAATTTTTACAAATCCACTACATTCCGTTTCTTTATCGAATTAAAATGTTATATATTTGCGGCAAAATGCTATATCGGAAATTTTTATCCCAACTTAATTTATACTTCGTCTAACAAGCTCTTTTGAAGTTTTTCGTATTTTGCATGAGTATAGTTGCTTTTTCCTTAGCCCTTCTTCTTTCTATAGTGCATTAACAATGTTGTATGTTAATAGTATATTTTTGGATACTTCAATGATAACTACAGCATTTTGCTTAACCTAACTTGATTATTTTATATGTGTGTTATGTTTAGATACAGCTACTTAACATTTTTTATTGAATATTTTTTTACTCTGCTGAGAAATCTATTTCGTGTGCTATTAAACAAATACACTTAAATAACTACTCGTATGAACTTTACTTTGAAATTCAGGTACAACGGCAGTTCGGGTGTATCTGATTTTCAAAAAATGTATTTCATTTAGCATGTGACATGAACGTGCACAAGCGATGCGAGGAGTCTGTACCCAACTTGTGCGGCTGTGACCACACCGAGCGTCGCGGACGCATTCAGCTGGTCGTCTCTTGCGTCGGGAATAAGCTGACTGTTGAAGGTAATGTTATTTTTACCATCCATTAATTTTAACAAAAGTAGACCAACCATTTCCACCGCTGTGTTTTTCACGACAGCCAGTTTTAACTTATTAGTAGTAAGTGTAAATACGATTTATTTACATTGATCAAAAGCTTTGTGTTTCCAACTATACGACTAAGCAGGTAAACAGACATGTGACCGAAATGTTGGGACGTCGTCACTACACATATAACCTGTAACACACCTGTAACATCGAGGTTGCTAATTTTCCTGGACAAGCCCACACATTCATATTACTTACAAACACCATGGGGTTTTGTGGTTAAATTGGCAGCAACTTGTTCTGTTACTTGCCCGATATTTGCATTATTTGTATTAAGCTGCTTTACCAAAAAAAAAATGCCTTTTTTTATTTTTGTCTAGTTTTTTGTACTTATCAAATATTCACTTATATTTTTAAAGTAATGGACGCGACGAAATAATTTTCACATTAAATTTTTTATCATTTTTAGTGAAGCAGGGCCGAAACTTAATCCCCATGGACCCGAACGGCCTATCAGATCCGTACGTCAAAATGAAGCTGATCCCGGACTCTGATAACGTGAAGAGAAAAACCAAGACGATCCGCAGCACCCTCAACCCGGTGTGGAACGAGACCTTATCCTTTGACCTTAAGCCTGAGGATAAAGATCGCAGGTTGCTTATTGAGGTAGGATAATATTCCCCCCTATTTCAGTTTTTTCAAGTTTCATTCTACTGTCAAGAATATT
Source organism: Cactoblastis cactorum (assembly GCA_020352625.1). NCBI lineage: Eukaryota > Metazoa > Arthropoda > Insecta > Lepidoptera > Pyralidae > Cactoblastis > Cactoblastis cactorum. Next base: position 3,559 of record JADGIL010049730.1, read on the forward strand.
TGATCTACATATATCGCCCCTTCATTTAATTTGCGAACCGTTAAGGAATGGAATTACCTCCCTGCGTTGTTGTTCCCAAGTCCATTCAATATGGGGATTTTCAAGGCAAGAGTGAATAGGTATTACTTGGGTTTGCGTGCTCCACCTTAGACCTCATCATTGCTTCCCATCAGGCAAGATTGAAGACAAACGCACTCAAGTTAAAAAGAAATATGTATTTATTAATGGTGCATAAACAATTTACTGAATTTGCATATTAAATAATAATAATAATAACCTACATTAATATGCAAAAAGCAGTGATCTTAAATACTTGCCGCATTGTTAGGAAGTTCATGGATTCCACTGACACAGACGTAGATTAGACACTATAAATATTATGATTTAATTATATGTACATACCTAAATTAACAACATTAACAGTAAAAAAAAAGTACAATATCATGAAACAATGATAGCCACTTGGCCGTAGCCCGTGGCTATCATTTTATACCAGCTTCGGCTGTGAATAAAAAACAAAAAATAAAATATAATAATAATATAAAAATTTACTTCAGTTTCCCATAAAAAAAAATTGAAGTTTTCAATATTTTTTTAAACTAATCTCTCGGGCCAGTTTGCCTTGATAATTAGATGCCTAATAGTAATCATCAGTCAACTTCATAAAAAAGAGTTCTACACTTTTTAGATATGGGATTGGGACCGCACATCTCGCAATGACTTCATGGGTTCCCTCTCCTTCGGGATCTCTGAGCTGATGAAGGCCCCCGCCGACGGATGGTTCAAACTCCTCACCCAAGAAGAAGGGGAATTCTACAACGTACCAGTACCAGAGGAAGGAGCAGATCTCGCTCAACTGAAGACCCAAATGAGAGCTACCAGCGTGGGCGCGCGTCGACCACCTCCTCCACCAGATAGGGAAGTGCCACATAACATGGCCGCTGCTGACGTCATCAGAGCATCGGATTTCAACTTCATCATGGTGCTCGGGAAAGGGTCGTTTGGTAAGGTAAGACGTTATGGATTTTTTTGGATTTAACGTTGTACTTGGTGGGTGCTCGACAACTATTTTATATTTTCATCATTTTAATTTAACACTTCTGAATCTTTTTTAATTATCACGTTTGAGAAATTTTGAGAAATTTAGTAATATTTACTGTTTTATGTTTTAAAGTTATTAGTGAATTTCTATAGTTTTTGGTTTGGTAATTTGAAAATTGCGATTACTCTCCATAGCTTTATATTTTTTAAGTATAAAAGATCTCTCAGCTAACATCGTGGTCTATACATACTTCTACTTTTTGACGAAGTCCGTGGCGGAATGGTTAACATGCCTGTCGGCTACTCGGGAGGTATCAGGTTCGATCCCGGCAAGTCAAAATGGAAAATAATCTTTTTCTGGTTGGCCTAGGTGTTAGATGTTTATCTATACTCGAATATATCTTTGTTATAATATAAGTCTTGAACTTAATTTTGGGTTTACTTGTGTGATTTGCCTTTATATTTATTGATTTTATTCTATTTCATGATAAATCTAGAATCTTTAACTCATGCAGTAACAAAGCTCCAATGCCAAATTTTCAAAACTTTCAGGTAATGTTGGCAGAGCGTCGCGGCACGGACGAGCTGTACGCCATCAAGATTCTGAAGAAGGACATCATTATCCAGGACGACGATGTGGAGTGTACCATGGTGGAGAAGCGGGTGCTGGCGTTGAGCAACAAACCACCATTCTTGGTCCAGCTGCATTCTTGCTTCCAGACTATGGTCAGTTATATGATTGTCCCAAGGGACTACTGAGACATATTAAACCGTCTCATTCACCCCGGTAAAGATTTATCCGGGTTTTGCAAAGCGCGTGTGATACCTCTGGGGATGCAGGAGTCCATAGGCTACGGTGAACATTTTCTATTTGGTGCGCCGCATGCCTGTTTGCATTCTTCGTTGTATATAGAAAGATTTTTTTTTCTCTAAGATGATTCTAATTAAAATTCGTACTAACGATCTCCGAATGGCAAAGCCTTGATAATGGAATACGGAGGCAGTAAAATAAATCTTGTTATTGCCTTTGAACAGCTTTTAATCTTAATTGATGACGGTTGGTTACGATTTTCTGTTGTCTTTTTCCAGGACCGTCTGTACTTCGTGATGGAGTACGTGAATGGCGGAGATCTGATGTTCCAGATTCAACAGTGCGGGAAATTCAAAGAGCCTGTGGCCGTGTAAGGATACACACTCTTATTCGTTTATTACGGTACACCAACAGCATTAATGTGCAGGCATTCAACAAGTCACATAAAACTAAGTTCCAATGTAAACACCAAAAACAACGCTTATCATCAATAAGCTGAATTTGTTTTTAAATACAATAAAGATGCACAAGGAACAGCCGCGCCGCGACGTTCCTAGTACTCGCCCTGAAGATGGCCTTCTGAATAGGTCGAAACGGTCGTCGGCGTTACCGACTAAAATTAACGTGAGTAAACCGGGGATATACTAGTTATAAAGATTATCAATCGTTTATCAGTCCTTCATGAGGTTTACCGACTTTTGTTTAAAGACGTCACGTTCAGGCTATCGTTAATTTTAAGTTACACTGGGAAAAGGCCTCCTATATCGTTTATTTATTAAGGCACATCCATAATACACATATATATTCTTGTATACTCTGCATGTATTTCCAGATTCTACGCTTCCGAGATTGCCATTGGTCTATTCTTCCTCCACTCGCGTGGGATTGTCTACCGAGACTTAAAGCTGGATAACGTCCTACTGGACCAGGACGGACACATCAAAATCGCTGACTTTGGCATGTGCAAGGAAGGCATCACTGGCGACAAAACCACGAAAACTTTCTGCGGGACCCCTGATTACATCGCGCCAGAGATAATTTTGTACCAGCCGTACGGAAAGTCAGTAGATTGGTGGGCGTATGGAGTGCTGTTGTACGAAATGCTGGTTGGACAGCCGCCTTTTGATGGGGAAGATGAAGAGGAATTGTTCGCGGCGATCACGGACAATAGCGTTTCGTATCCGAAGACGTTGAGCAAGGTGAGGGAGAATTATGAGATATTATTTTTGCTATTGTTAGCAATGCCTATTTGTCAGCTTAGTGGTANNTACCACTAAGCTGACAAATAGGCATGCGGCACACCTGATGGTAAGCGGTTACAGCAGCCTATGGGCATCATCATGACGAGGTGTCCTTCTTGATAGAGTAGCTTTCCATTAGTGAACGATTACTTTAAATCTGATAAGGAGGCATAGAACACACGTAACTAGTGTTGCCCTCGTTAATTAAATCGACAGCCTTTAATCGAACGTTGAAAAAACAGTTAATATATTGTTACAGGAAGCCAAAGACGCGTGCAAGTCGTTCCTAACCAAAAATCCGGTAAAGCGTCTGGGCTGCGGCCCGCGTGGTGAGGAGGACGTACGCACGCACCCCTTCTTCCGACGCATCGACTGGGCACGCATTGAGGCGCGGGACGTGCAACCGCCCTTCAAGCCTAAGATCGTAAGAACTACTTATAGCTATAAATTCTTGTAGGTAGTTGTGTTATTTTCTAGAATGGTTTTAAAAAACGTGTTTTCTGGCGCTGAACGTGCAGCCAAAGATCGTAAATTCCATCTACCACCAACAGCACATTCAAAAAGTTTTCTTGGGGTACTATTTTCTATAACGACTCTGAAAAACGTGCGCACGCACTTCTTCTTGACACACTGACTATCCGAGCAGTGAGATGTGGGTCGTACAGGCGATTTTCAAGCCTAAACTCGTAATTCCATCTTCTCACAGCATTTTCAGAGTGTTTCTATTGCTACTCTGAATAACGCGCGCACGTACTTTTTGTCACATCGACTGAGCGTGGGATACAAATTCTAATTGCATTGCCAATTTTTCTTGTATTTCTGTAACGTTAGCTCACCCAGCACATTATATAAATCGAGGGAACAATTCTATCGATAATAGTTTTGGTTTTGTGAAAATTCAATTAAATAAATTATCATTATTATAAAGCGTTAGATTTTCTAGATTGTTCTGTCAGTTATTTATAGTGTTTATTTTCATGTGAACTTGTAATTTTGAGGCAATCTAACCTCCAAATAAGAATGCCTTAATTAACATTTAATTCAACAATACACCAGAAATTTTTGCCGTGAATAAAATTACACTTTTTAGCACATTTTCAATTGATTTTCTGGTTTCGAGTCGTATGCGACCGCTAAGAAGAAGTTATATATCTAGTTATATATTAGTCTTACTATCAATCGCAATGGAAACAACTTTAACCTAACACCTTTTTTTCTAGAAACATCGCAAGGACGTGTCGAACTTCGACAAGCAGTTCACTCAAGAGAAGACGGAGCTGACGCCCACGGACAAGCTGTTCATGATGAACCTCGACCAGACAGAGTTCATGGGATTCTCCTTCCTCAACCCAGAGTTTGTGCAGCACGTCTGAACTACTAGGTATAACCACCATAACTAGTCGACATCAGTATTCCGGCACAAAAAATTATCGTTCTAGTTACGGTTACCTTAATCTTCAATTTTGCATGAAAACTTTTAAAACGACCATAGAGGCGCCGAACCGTATAACCATAACAACTGGTTTAGTCAGTTTTACGGCGATGTTTTTTTCCACTCCTGTAAAATTATGAAAAAATAACGATAAAAATCATGATGAAAATAATATTTAAGTGAGTCAGTGTAGTATCATATATAGTTTATTTTGCTGAGTATATTTCTAAATTTTGGACGTTTATCGTATAATATGTTTAATTTCCAGGGTTGAAAATGAACAACTCTTCTCATCATAGGAGCTGACTAAGACCTCAGCCACGCATCGGTCGAGGCGCGAACTCTCTTCACTATCGACTGTCTCTGTCACTCTCAAAGGCGCTAGACGCCTGCTATCTCGCTCATTCTCGAATTAAGTTCGGATTATGACCTTCTAAGTATTATCTGAAATGGGAATAAGGAAACTATCGTAGAATTACTGAAGAAAAAAAAAATGAAGTGCTCATTCCCGTGTTAATTTTAATGTACTCTGTTATTTCTTGTAAATTTCTCGTTTCCCATCCAATACGACATGACTTAGGTATTTTTATTGTAGGTTATGTAGTGTTTTCGCAATAATTTATATTTATTTGACCTGCAATAATATTGCAATTGATAACTCAACGAATTTTGCAAAGCAATATTAAACTCTTGCATTTGTAGTTAAGTTACCATGCTCTCTAATCCTAATCTCGTTAATTTGGTATTTCTGTTTTTTTTTTACATGCATTTCTACTTATTATTTCGAATCTCGTACCGTGTTAACTAATATATCAGTATCTTGGGGCCACTAGTAGTTTATTCGCTCAGTCGGCGAGAATACCGCTCAATAATATGCCTTATGTCGACGGAGTAAAGCTTATTAAGGCATGATTATTGACTAACGGTGAGATGCGTTTAGTTTTTCATCTAAAAACATATCAGTGTTGTAAATAGTGTTGTCGTGTCGTGTGGATGGCTGTTCGCTAAGATTATCGAAAATATCGTTTTATCGATAATAATGTTTCAAGACTCAATTCGAATCTCTTCGTTAATAATTTGATTTTATTATTTTAATTATTGACAATGGCCGTATCTTGTATGAGTTATTGGAATTAATCCACATTTATTTTTAAATTTTTTTATTGACTGATAAGACACGTGCAAGACTATTTCGTCAGAAAAATCGAATTGAAAAGTGACACCACTATCCAATTTTATTATAGCAACACTTAAGGTATAGGTAACACCTTAGCATGAGGTGTTGCCAGTCCAATGAAAAGTTTTGGGACTTGATAAAACCAACTACTGGAATTTATGCACGCGTTGATAGCAGAGCTTGACTTTTAATGTTTTCTTTAATAGAAAAGTTAATTTGGCCAAAGAGTATTATATTTTTTTGGAACAGCTCATTTATAAAGCTGTTGTATTAAGTTTTGATTGTCTATTTATTTTGTTATTTTAAGTTTATTGTGATGAAATTATGTGATGTTTCTTTAATCACGTTGTGAGATTGGCGATGTGTGTATGAGTGTGTGTTAATTCACTTTGTGTGCTGCGTGAATGGTTGTGATGTAAATGTGTACAATGTTTTAAATCTATCGCCCTTTTATGGCGGTATTGGAAAGGCTTAATTTGACAAAACACCTTTTAATTTCACATATTTGATATAACTTAAAAGACCTGAGCTTAATAATTGTCAGATAAACTAAGTATAAGTTGAATATTAAACTGTGGGAAAGTAAAAACGACCTCGGTAGTTAATACGCCTGACCGATACTTGAGGAAGATCAAAGATCTATGGTCAGAAATAATCTTTTTCTAATTGGTCTAGGTCTTTTTCTAATATCTTTTTGTTATAAAATATATTATCATTGAGTTGAGTATCCCTTAACACAAAGCTCTTGTCAAAATACATTCATTTATTTATAAATGAAACGAGGAAATAATTTGTTATAATTAAAATCAATAAAAAGTTACTGATATGTCGTTGCTATACGAAAATTATGATGACCAATACTGATTATTTTAGTATGACAGACCACTAAATGGCGCCTTGATTTACAAGACAAGACCAGTCTTATCACGGTTACATACATATATACATATGATCACGCCTTTTTCCCTTAGGGGCAGACAGAGTATCTTATCACGTTTATGTCATAGACGTTTAAGATACATAATGTAGGTACGTTTAGAAAATAATAACGGAGTATGCCCTAATCGCCTTAAAAAAAAAACGCCTTCAAATACCGCCATAAATGACAGCAGAAGCTGCCGTTAATCGTCTACTAATAGCCTTATTAACTTAGTAATATCGCTAATAAAATACGTTTAAAAGTTTAACTCTCTTTATAGATTAAAACAATGTGAATTTAAAAGAGGAAAGCATTTGATTCTAAATTGAATTGTAATAAAATGACATTTTTAGATGTTTTAATTTTTTAAGTAACTATTTTTGGTGGTGTTATTGGAGATCGGAGCTTACATTTTAATAACTCGCTTCGCTTGTAATTGTGTTTTTAATAACACCCCCAAACTATTTTTCGTCGTGTATTTATAAATATCCAATGACACTGCTTCGTGTATACTAGTTGATATAGTCATTAATATGTAACAAGTTATTGTTAGGTTATTTTAAATTCTTTAAAATTAAGATCATTACCATGCTGGCTCATTTTCTTTATACAATATACTGTTGGAATATTGCTCAGCGATTCATTGCTTTCAATGTTTTTTTGTGTTTTTAGGTATAAGTTTATTACTTCTTGGCAAAAGTCCCTTCCCTAATTTGATATTTCTTGCAAATATATTATTTTAGGATTCTTTACCTTTATAATCACTATTGTTTGTAAAAAAAAAGAGTAAAAAATTAATAGAATTTTCGAATCAAATAGTTTAAAATTAGTTTCTTATTTTATTTAATGATTTTTACTAGATAAGTCAACTGCCAAAATTGTTTTTGATATTTCAAAATACTTGTGAAAATGGGCCGGCTTAGTAGTTTTAACGGCTGGAGATGGGAGCCAAGATGCACTAATACTTAAAGAGCACGTCCTTATCCCAGCGTAGTTATAGAAACCCTCGGAGATTTCGAATAAATATATAATGAATATCGACGCTAGAAAGCAATCTTGTCGTATCTCGAAAAATGCATTTCTTCCCCACTAACTTCTTGGATTAAGAAAAAAATACTTCACGCATACTTTTTGATTTTTCTTTACGAAAATTCAACGTCGTTAAATAAATAAAAACAGCATAGAAAATTGAGACCCAGACTGTTCGATACATTATTTTTTTTTATATCCAAGAAGGCAAACTAAACGCATTTTTAGATATACGACGAGATTGCATTCTAGCGTCGATAATTTTATTCAATTCAAGGTATTATTAATAAAAGAGTCGAGAGTTAAAACGGAAACATACTTCCATGCTGTAGCGTGTTGTGACAGCAGTATACGGGTTTCATACATTTATAATGCTTAGCGACATATCTTTAGTCTGTGTCGCCTCACCACGACACGACACGTAAGTATTTTTCCGTCTTTAACGTTAAAATATTAAAACGTTTGAAAAATTAAAATTGACTTTCCAAATTTATTGAAAATTCTTCCATCAATGTCTACTTAATTATGAGGTACATTTAAGTAATTATAATATAGTTAATATGCATTTTAAAAAGAAGCTTTAGGACTTCTGCAAGAAAGGTAAAATTTTAAAAAGAAAAAAATATCAGGATCACATTTAACTTTTAAAATTATTAAATTTACGTAAATTTAACATGTTTTCGGATTATTAGAAATAAACGAATATTAAAAACTAAAAATTCTGATACCTTGACTTGAAAAAACGAAAATGTAAGTCACTAATTTAAAATACAAATGAGCCATAGTTTCATAGCCATATTTCATTGAATATTGCTTATTATATTATATTACATAAAATTAAATAATTTCTACTATGTTTAAGATTACACGGACATAATATAAAGATTATTTCTTATTCTCACCGATTCTGTAATAGATAGCCTCTTTCGTCAAGTATTAAGAAACTTACAAGTATATTTGTCACACATATAAGGTAATTTATGCTTCTGAAATCTAAATTAAAAAGTTACTTAAGGTATGTTTACATTAATATCACTCCATTGACGAAACGTATCGAAATTGCGACCGACTTGATGCCTATCCGCACATAACAGTGCCGTGCCGTATCCGTCAGTGTCAGTGAAAAATTATATTGTTGATTAAATTTTGTATGACGCCATTCGCGCTCGTCAGTATCAGTGACGTTCAGTGATAAACAAAACTATCACTGACGCGTGCCGGCACTGTTGTGTGCGGATAGGCCTTTAAAATTTGTTGTTTGTTTTTTTTTTCATCGCATCATTTTTAATTGTTATCTTAGTATCTGCTAGCTTATATGCCTTGACATCCATAATTTTACTATGACTTGGTCATGCTAAGAAATAGGATAAAAGTTTATGAAACTTGTAGTGAAATATTTAATCTTTATAACCATATAAGATCTCACTTGTAAATAAGCATTTTCATTACAATGTTGTAAGACAAAATATTAATAATTTTATTTTCGCCATTTTTAAATAAATTTATTTAAATTTTCGTTTGCATATAGATAAATCTGTCAGTTGGCTTAATAATCCGTATAATCATTATGGTATGTGTTCAGTGAGAATTAGTTATAAAAAAATATCTTGATATTATTTAGTATTCTAAATAGCATATTAAATCTGTAGATTAGGTTCTACCTTATTTCTAATTTTCAAATAAATATCTATCAATTTCAATACCGGAATAGTTTGGGTCGAGATGTCAGAAAAAATAGCTCCAATACAAGCATAATTTCGTAATATAAGATCAAGTATCAAAACTGTATACTTATGTAATAAGTTTTAAATCGTTTACAAGAAAGTATTTAATAGATTTTAAGAGAAAATTACATTATCATATAAGTATTGTAAGTTGCAGACAAAAGCAGAAGCTGAATATGAACGGAAAGAAATTTAGCTTATGCTGTTGACTGTGTATAGAGAAGAGATGTTGAATTTAGTGTAGCTATTTGAGAATTTGATTATAAATATTAATTATATGATTAAATAAAAAATGCCCCAAACATTTCTACGTTATAAGACAGGAGTTGTGCTTGTATGGAGCTAAAAACGAAATATGAAGTGCTACCTCGTTGACTTTGGAGCCAAAAGTCACCGGAGCAGACTTCAAACAATGTATGGCTATTAATTTCACATTTCATGATAATATTCTTTTAAAATCTCATAAAATATAGGCCTAAATAACACCCTTTCGACATAGATTAAGCCCGTAGTTAATATACAGGTGTTAATATACTTTTTATTAAATTTTACTATAGTATTTGATCGTGTTTAATAATGTATCTACATGAAGATGTTGTCAAAGCACCATCACCTGTGCCAAATGTATATGTAAATATTTTTCCATATTTATTAGGTAGTGGTATTCTATTTAATATTATAACCTATCATTTTACGGAATTTCGTCAACTAATTAATTAAAATTTCACCTCTGCCTTGAAATGTATTGATAATATTACTTTTTTTGTGTTACATACTTTTCTTTTTAAATTTAATCATAACTTTGACAGATATGTATTTTTTTAAATAACGTTTAACTGCGTCAAATATTCCTATTTTTTTTTAAATAATTAATTTTAAAAAGTGAAATTTGCATTAAGGCAGGTGATCGGACAAGTGTTTTTAATTAATATTTGTGTCTGTTTCCACGTTTGTAATTTATGTAACTTCACGTCGCAACTGTCTCTGTGATAATATCATCCTTCACGAGCATGTCTTGAATTTTGCGCCTTAAATTTTAGCCTTATTTTTTTTTAAGTAAACTATTTCAAAGACGTTTTTTTTTAATACACTTTTATTTCGAGACTGTAGAAGCAAAAGCAGTCAAAAACGCAATTATTAATTCTTTTTCAAAATAATTTACTCATGTATTTGGACAATAGTTTTAATTAAAGGTGCTGATAAACTAGAGCATTTTTGCGACTGTTTCGAACTTTTTGAGCAGAGCTGGCATCATTCCGCCACCGCGTCATCTGATATTTTTTGACGAGCTTCGAAAATTCGCCAAGGTCAAGTTTACAAGTGAATGCTCAAGTCTATTAACACCCTAATACATTTTTGTATTTTATTTTTTTACAGCAGTTTTTGAACGTGCCAAAATCATAATTTATCATTTTTTTAAGGCGCAAATACCAATGATGTATTTTTTAAAAAATTACTAAGTGCACTTTTCGTTATTTACCCTCACCTCTCACTAGGATAAAGTTCATAATAATATTTTTGAATTTTAACCAATTTAAAGTAACGGTTGTGTGTGGAAATGTAACTACTTAAAATAAATTCTAGTGTTTCTGCACACAATCATGTTTATGAGATTTTATTGCATATTCTATAATTATAGCGTAGTACAGTATTTCTATTTGTAGTTTCATTCAACATTTTCAAATGAAAAGTTGTCATTATCCTCCATTTTTAATATATCTCATGAACCTTGCTATTAATGGAATATTTTGGAAACTACCAAACCAATAACTGAAAGGAAAAGTTATAACTAATCGCATAATTAAGCGAATTCATTATCGCTAGCAAATTTTAACTGTAGTGTAACATATATAAAATTTTGTGGGATATTTTAAAGATGGGGATCGTTGAGAGATAAGGTCATCCCAAAGGCAAAGAACTGTGTTTAGGGATCCCTTGGGTTTGTGGAGTTTCCTCGAATGTGAATGTCGATTGTACTCAACAATATACATTTCTAATCCATTAGATTTTGTGTCTTTTATTTGATTTCCTTTTCCATGTAGGTATCCTTTGAAAAACACTGAATAGCCTACACACCCAGCTGCTCAGGTACTTTTATTAAACAAAAAATTAGTAGTACATCTTATGTTCGATACTTCAAAATTTTCCATAGGACTTTACGATATATTTAGATTATCAATGTGAAATGTTTTGAAAATTATCAAAATACTCAATTTTCATCATTCAATCAACGTAGCAAAACAAAATCGTAATGATTTTGTAAAAAAAGTTAGTTATAACTAATCGACGAAAATTGAATTTCACTGACTTAAATACTAGGACATCATAAGTCGAGTAGAGATCTCTCAGTTTTGTAGTGATTCACTACACAATTAAGACTCCTACATATATATTATGTACATACACACACTTCTACCTAGAGTCATAGAATCATATTTCTTTCTCGTTCTTGTAAGTAAATAAGAGGAAAAAGGAGGTTAGATATAGTTACTTATTTTCTTCTTTCACACACACATTGGCTCGGACCATTGACTTAGACTCATTTAGGGAAATATATAATTTGCATTTTTCTTTATTTGAAAGATTATTAATATTTATTAAAAGTCGATTACAATTTACCATTGAACATCTTAGAACTAAACGATAAAATTGAATTTTACTGATTTACGTAACTAGGATATCATAGATTGAGTAGAGATATCCGGAACAGAGTCGTTCACCACACACAAGACTCACAGACACACACTATTCTAAATAGTGAAATCATATGTATTTATTGTTTCATTAGGTAAATAAAGAGGAAAAAGGAGGTTAGATATAGCTAATGTTATTTCCATACTATCACACACACACAAACACTGACTCAGACTCTTTTCCTCATATAGGGAAATATCGTTCTGCACTCTTCTTTAATACTCTGAGAACTCCAATTATTTTTTAAATTTTCGATCACACATCTCACAAATCGCCTACTGTTATTTAAAATAAACACAGCTTCGATGAAGTAAAATTAATTTTCTACTGATTTGAAATACTAGGACATCATAAATTGAGTAGAGTTCTTTGAGCACGGTACGGAGTCATTCACCACACACTCAGGCTCACAGTTACACACTATTAAGAGCAGTGAATCATATTTCTTTTTTGTTTCAGTAAATAAATAGGAAGAAAGTGGAGGTTGGATATAGCTATTTTCTTCTTTCCATATTATGTATCACACACTCAGACACGGGCTCGGACCTCCTTTTCTTTCATGTGGGGAAATATAGTTCTATACTCTTCAATTAAGGGCGTTAGAACCGATTTAGATTGTAAAAGTCGATCACAAAAATTACCTTTGCATTTGAAAGAAACGAGTATATTGAAGGGAAAATAACAAATATGTTTTTGTAAACTTTTAATCTGCCGCTAAAAAGAGAGGACTCCAACTGCCTCGCGGATCACAAACAAGAGTAGGTATTAAAGGAAAAATAACAATAAAAATCAGGAGAACAATTTTTAACAAATATTTTTTTTCTTTTCACAATTTGATTTCTTCACCACGCATCACTTGACTCAGCATTTGATTGCAGAGTGCAGCGTATGGATTCAGCTCGACTGTCTGGAATAAAAAAAGAAACATTTTTCTAAATTTTGACACAAATTTCAATATTTAATTTTACAAATATCGAAAAAATACGTTTAACAGACACGGCGCTGTAAGCACATAGCCAGAAACCAAGTCAATGATTTTAATTAAGTTCCTTATATTCCTGTCACCAAATGTCATTAACATTATATTTGACAAGTACTGTTATTAGGATTATTACCTGTTTCTTAGCAAAACCACTGCCAAGATTGGCAGCTTCAGTGAAAACTTCGCGCGCCTCAGCATCTGCGCCTCGCTTACGCAGCAACACCCCTCTTTGGCAAAGAGCTAGTGCCCGCGCACGACTTTGCTTGCCTTCCGTCAGCTGCAAAGCGCGGTCAATATCCGACATTGCATCTGTCAGAGAATGAAAACATTATAACTTCACATATAGAAACAAATAACCTGTTCAAAATTTAATTGAAAACGTTCCGCCTGTGTTCCTAGACAATTTAGAAGCACTAGGATCGCATAACGTGTTAGGATGTCTGCTTTGATCCAAAGTGCGAGTGAAACAGCAAATACCACTCTTTAATACAGAAGAAGGAGACGCATAACCAGCGCAAGCGTCGACCAATTGGGTGCTGTCACCCGTTTATCGTATATACTATGTATTTAATAACAGACCAATGAGAGGCGCCGAAATTATATATAATGTAAGATTTCAAATTTAACGTTCGTTGGTGTTTAATTGTTGCCACTTAAGTCGTTGGTCTCTTTTCTTCAGTTAGATATATCTATACTCGGTCAACGAGTGTAAGCGAGATGTCTATATTATTTTCAGAACTGAGAAGGCGCATGTCTCTACTACCGCAAATAATACAAATTGTATTGTACCCACAGTGAAGTTTAAAAAAAATTGACTAGCACACAGCTGCTGTGGGAAGTAGCTAATTTAAAAAAATGCAAATAATAATTAAAAACCACAAAATTTAGACCTTATGGAAAAGTAGTCGTGGGCCTATTCCTTAAAAACGTAAACTATACTTATTCGGAAGAACTGATCGTATTATAAAAATTCTTCCACTAACAAGCAGTTACACTATTTAGAAATGGCATAGACTATATTTTGTTATGATTGAACATAAAATTATATTATTAATTATTATTAAAAATATGTAAATCAAATTAGAGAAATGCGGGTTACTTATATCTGATGTGTGCGCTGGCTAAATGGTTTGGTCGACGAACAAAACGTTCACCAAAAATGTCGGTCTTTATTAGTCCTACAACAGCTTTTAAATTTGAATCACTAAAAGGTTTTATTTGAAATTTTACTAAATAAATATGTGAAAAATCGTGGTATAGTGTTGTTTATGAAAAATATATCTATATTTTTCAAGAACAAAACCATACAATGATTTTTTCTGTACTAAACTTCGAATACTAATTACTTATGGTTTTTTTAAAGCAGTGTTTCCAACTTTGTTTATAATTAAATCCCAACGAAATGTTACTGCAATAGTCTGTTAGTGTATGCTAAGTATCTATACTAATATTAAAAAGAGGCAAAGAATGTAACTTTGATTGTTTGTAAGGGGCAATATTTGGAAATACTGAATCGATCATGAAAATCCTTTCACAATCAGAAAGTTACAAATCACAAGAGTTTACCATCATCTTTCAGCATTAGTCTGTAGACCTGTGCCCGGTCGTTGTACCCTGCGGCCCTGTCGGGGGCTACCTCGATGCCTCTTGTCAAGGCAGCGAGGGCGTCTTCTAGCTGACCAGCCTCCGCCAACCGCACGCCCTCTGCTGACAGTCTGATGGACTCCTTGTGGGACTCGGTTAATTCTTCTGAATGTAAAGTTGCATTATTTTAACGATAATTTCTAATTTTTTAAAAATCAATTTTTCTTTTTTCAGAAATTAGACCTTCAAAGGCACTTTTTCAGTAGTTAATATCTTAATCAAGCTAAAACTGCTGAGAAAAAAACGCCGAGTAGTTATGGTCCCTATGAAGTCAAAATAGAATAGAATAATTTATTTCCGTTGTACAGGATACTTATACATAAGCTGGTACATAATTTAAGTTGCCATCCTATACAGCCATTAGATTATAGCATGCAAATTTATTGGCAGTATTATTTTTAAAAAATGAACTAAATTGGTGCATGCAACATGATTTGATTATTTATTATAATTACATTGACAAACTCTTTCATATGTCAACCATTATTATTATTGTAATTAAGAAATTCTTGTACTGTGTAGAAACCATGCTCACTCAGTCAATGAAATAA
>JADGIL010049784.1:0-14899 GCA_020352625.1 Cactoblastis cactorum
GATGGATGCTGAAAAGTATTCGAAACGTCGGAGCTCAATAAATAGTTACACATAAACAGTATAAATTCCTTTGTGTGTAGTGATTAAACCGCGATAAAATCCGTTAAATTTGTTTCATTTTAATATTATATTATTACTTCTCAATATTAATCAAAATACTCAAGTGGAGCATTAACACAAAGTAAGAGCTAATTTAGGGTTCCATCTCCAAAGGGTAAAAACGGAACCCAATTACTGTCACTCCACAGGTGTACCTCACGACCCGATAGATGGATAGTTGAATATTTCACAGATGATTTATTTATGTTGCCGCTGTAACAACAAATACTCTAGTACCTATTTGTTGTGACAGCGACAACGAATACCTACTAGAGTATTTGTTGCCGCTAAATAAAATAAATAATAATGGGAGGCTCCCAGACGACATGGTACGGGACCCGCTTCGTGCGCGTATCTGAATAATACATGGCCGGTTTGTATGTTGTGTACCTACATCTTTATATTTTTATCTTCAATAATATCTTCTATCTATAAGATCGTTATCTTGTTTCACGTTATTATTATCACAGGCGCTGTGCTTTTGTAATTTGGACTGATAATAAATTATAATCAGATTTTGAGCCTTAAAAATAGACGATTGAAAACTTCCGCCGTCACCTGACTTATTTATTAAAGATATTATTTATGTGACGCTTATGACGTGGATAAATCCAAACAAAGATGTCGGATAAATTTTTAAAATCTTTGTAGAAAGATTAGCGGCACATTCACATGTCTTGTTATTGTTGGAGAAATTTCAGCTTAAAATCTGGTTTCGGCCATTGTTTCTTTTTCGTTCTAAAAATGGCTGAAATAGCTGGCTGGAAATATGGTTGCGGCTAACTTAATTATACAAAAAGAGTAAATAAATATTTCTACTTGTTCCATCCCTTGTACTACTATGTGAGCAGATTAAAAATCTTACAGTTTCTTCATCCGATGTTAGATACCTATTATATTTAATAGCTTCTACTGCAAAATATAACTTTCAGTAAAAAACGTAAACACAGGTAAGTTTCTGTTTCACTTGAAAGTGAAAGCAAGTTCGGGTTCGGTTTCGGCAAGAAAATCGGTTTCGGTCAAACACTAAAATTTAATTTTTCTTTATTCTTATACCAATTTTCAGTACTTGATTTTATTAGATTAGATTTACAGCAATTGATATTGATAATCTACGAGGAAATTGATAATAAAAGTTGAAAAGTAAGGTTTCATAAGTTAATTATTATTCTAACAGTGCTTTTAGAGTAATTAATACTTGTTTCAATGTTGTTAAGTTTCTGATTATATAACAGAATTGTTTAATCAAAAAAAGTAAAATAAATAAAAATTAAATTGGAGTGTCTAACTGTAATATCAAAAAAATACAAAAATTTTATTGCTTACTGTGCATTTAATTAACCTGTTGCCAATAACTAAAAAAATATACATACATATATTATTTTTATTTGTTGTTTGTCAATTAGTTGATTAGTTCTAGTTTACCCTTTAGGCTGTAGAGGTCAGATGGTAGTTGTTCTGTGTAAAAACCAGTAACCTCACCAAATATCCTAGTTTAGGTAGCGGATCGCGGGCTCTGAAGCGGCATTGCTGAGGATCCAACAGGGACAAAGCTCAGATTTCTGACGAGGCAAGGTCAGGGTAACCTTCTTAACAGGTCGTTCCGAAATGCTGGGCTATAGCTTGATTGAGATTTAAATGTTTAGTAATTGGTGACGTGAAAAAATGCCTGTTAAGGTCTAATTTCAGATTACATATTTTGATTTTGGCTTATCTGATTATGATTAGATTAGCACTTTGAGGGATTAAAAAAAGTTGCAGATTAAATCTATGGTCTTTTATTAACCCTCAACGCAAAAAGAAGGGTGTTAAAATTTTGACATTTTAATTTATTTACTTGCTTGTAAATAGTTAAGGGTCTACTAGTTTTATGTATAATACAACAATGGTATTATATATAGTAACCACTAGTTCAACAATGGTATTATATAGTAACGTTGACTTAGTATACCATAATATAAATATCGAACTTCGTTTAAAACAAAATAACGTAATTTGTGTGATGATCGTCTGTAACATATATTTATTTTTTATGTTTTTTTAATAATAAATGATTATCATTTAATGTTTAAATTGATGTCATTTTTTACGTCTATAATTATCTATTGTTATTATCTTTGCAGATTGATATCATCTTATCTCCAATCAAATATATAAAGCCATCACACCGACAACGTTAATTATTAAGATGCTAACATTTTTAGTGGAAGTCCCAAGTGAGTTATATATTTTATAAAAATGTTCACATATCTACTCTTGGCGCTCACAGCGCTAACATATGGTCTGTACTATTATTTCTCAAGAAATTTAAATTATTGGAAGAAAAAGAATGTGCGAGGCCCTGAGCCAATGTTTTTATTTGGAAATATTTTTGAATACGTCATAAGAAGAAAACTTTTAGGAGTCGTTATGAAAGAGGCCTACGACCAGTTTCCAGATGAGAAAGTAGTCGGTTTCTATAGAATGGCTACACCTTCCTTACTGATCAAAGATTTAGATCTTGTGAAACTAATTTTTATAAAAGATTTCGACTCATTTGTGGACCGTGGCGTTGAATTCAGCAAGAAAGGCTTAGGGGCAAACTTGTTCCACGCCGATGGAGATACGTGGCGAGTGTTGAGGAATCGTTTTACCCCATTGTTTACGTCGGGCAAACTGAAAAACATGTCGTATCTTATGACAAACTCAGCTGAGAACTTCCAAGAGCATATAAAAAAACTGGTGAGTAAGCAACCAGAGCAAGATGTTTACCAGCTCGTTCAGCGATTCACAGCGAGTACAATATCGGCGTGTGCTTTCGGTATTGACATGGATTGGCACAACGATACATTGCTACACCGAGTATCAGCATTAGATAAACTGATATTTGAACCAAGTTATTTTTTGGAATTGGACATGTTATATCCCGGTATTCTGAAAACGATAAATAAATCTCTGTTTCCAGAAGTCATTTCGAAGTTCTTTAATGACTTGACTAGAGACGTGATTACGGAACGAAAAGGTGCACCAATTGGCAGAAAAGATTTTATGGATTTGATACTGGAGCTTCGTCAACAGGGGGAGATAAAAGGCATGAGGCGAAGTGACGAAAAGGAGTTGCAGTTAGATTTCAATGACGATGTAATCGCTGCTCAAGCTTTTGCATTCTATTCGGCAGGGTATGAGACCAGTGCAACTACTGTTACCTTCATGTTTTATGAACTTGCTCGCAACCCAGACGTGCAAGACAAGCTCATCGCTGAAATAGATGAGGTTCTTAAGAAACACGACGGGAAAATTACATATGATTGCATTCATGAAATGCCCTACTTAGGAAAGGTTTTCGATGAGACTCTTAGAATGTATCCTATAGTTGACAGAATGATAAGAAGAGCAGTACATGATTATCAAGTTCCAGGAATGGATCTGGTGATTAAAAAGGGGGAAATATGTATCATGTCAGCTCTAGCCATTCATCGTGATGCAAAATATTATCCTGATCCGGACAAGTTTGACCCTGAGAGATTTTCCCCTGAAAACGTCGCAAAGAGACATCCATTTGCATATATACCTTTTGGGGCAGGACCACGAAACTGTATCGGTAAGTAATCAATTCTACAATATGGGATCTAAAAATCTAAATCAATTATTTTTTAAAATGAGTATTGAATTTTCTTCCGATTTATATGTATAAATGTATAAGAACCATAACTCTAAAATGAAAAGAAATGCCAAATATATATACATCAATATGAAAAATTGATAGTCATAATATGTCGTGATTTTAACTTTACATACTGTTGTAATACAGATGATGTCTAGAGATATAGTGTAACAAATAAGCACAGAGGAAGCTTTGTTTCTGACTGCTATAATACCTTATTATTAATAGTACACAAGGCGGTTTTTAGGACTTCATACCCAAGGGTCTGACTGTCACCAGGCTGTATCTCATAAACCGTGATTTTTGACATGGCTGATTAATTTTTTTTACAAATTATTTATTTTGACGACCTCTGTGGTGTAACGGGAGACACGAGGTTCCGGGTTCGATCCCCGGTCAGGTCATTATGGAAAATTACCTCTTTCTGGTTGGCCTGGGTCTTAGATGTTTATCTGTATATGTACCTATACATATAATAAAATTGTAATTGAGCTATGTCTGTACATGAAAGATATTTAAGAATAAAATATATAGGGGCTCTTTATAGGGCCTATAAAAGCCAAAACTATTATTTTTAGATATTTTGTCTGTCTGTCTGCCTGTATGTTTGTACGCGCATCACACAAAAACTACTGAAAGGATTTGGATGAAATTTGGCACAGCGATGGAATACGACCTAAAATAAAAGATAGGCTACTTTTTATCCCGAATAAATGTATGGTTCCCGAGGGATATATTTTTTTGTAAAATCTACACAGACGAAGTCGCGGGCATTAGCTAGTTTATTATAAATAAAGTATCGTTGAGTTAATATTCCATAGTACAAGTCTCGAACTTAGTTTGGGGCTAACTCAATTTGTGTGATTTGTCCCTATATATTTATTTATTTCTGTTGCCGCTTTAACAAAAAATACTAAAAACAAAATTTAATAATTAATGAAGGGAAATAATGAACCCTTACAACAAACATGAAATTTTTGCAGTTTTTCAGAATCCGTAGTGCTTAAATCCGAATCGCACTTGGTCGGTTTTTTAAATATTTTAATCATTTATTTCAGGCATGCGGTTCGCAAAAGTGCAGAGTCGTATGTGTGTCACAAGTGTGCTCAGTAAATACCGAATTGAAGAGACCAAGAACACCCAGAAGAGGGTGGAATTCAACCCGCGACGACTGATGCTCAGCCCTGTCGGGGGAGTGTACCTTAAGTTGGTGCCCAGATGTTGATCGAATTACTCACTAGGATAAGGCGATACAACAGAAATAGAAGAAAACATGAAAAAATAATTGCTTAAAAAAAAACTAAAAAATTATGTTTTAAAATACTTTTGGAGTTTTGACTGCAATATTTCTGTTTTTATGTATCCCATAAACTCGAAAAATTAACTATATTTTTAGTGGAAACTAGAGTTTGTTTTTATATATTTCTTACATAATAGCTGTTCATTTTGTATATAAAGGAGATTTAAAGGCAACTTTGCAATTATTTTCTGAGGTAGTCCTGAACTTTGCTATAGGTATATATATATATATATTTTGCAATTTATTTTGTATATGAATATGTTTGAATAAAGTATAGGTATATATGCGCAGTAATGATGAAAAATTATTTTGTTTTGTTAGTAGGTAGATAAGAAAAAAAGAACAACATAAAGCAGTCAAGTTCTATATTTTATCGTTTACTTAATTTATTTTGTACAAACTTCAACAATATATATATAATAAATACTCAATTAAACCTCTATCACTCAGCAAACTGAACTCACTTTTTGTCATAAGTATATTCAAAGAAACAATTTTAGATATCATAACTTATTGTCTAAACTTAATTAAACACAACTTCTTTGTGCAAATATGCCTAATTTTAGGTAAAAAGTTTGGTTTGACCAAATAAATGGAATAAATCAACGATAATGTCTCATGCGCGCAAACCGAGGGCGACTCTGACATCTCATAGCTTAAAATATTATAGTAAATTCTCAAATTTCGTCGTAGAAAAAATATTAAATTTTGTCGTAAAACTTTAGTCATTTATAAGTAAATGTAACATTTAGTCGCATTGATAAATTTTTGCAATTAGAAAGGTTTTCAATTTACAAGTCTGAGTCGCCCTCAGCATAGGTTCTTAAGAACAATTTGATCGCTAATGAGACGAAAAAAACAAAATGACATGTAATGTCGAGGGTCACCGCACATAAAGGGCGAAGCGCGGAGCGTGTGCCAGCGACGGGGAACCTCGCTAGCACACTCCCCGCTAGACCGAATTTCATTAAATTATCTACATAATAATCGTTAACGGTAACCATAGTATTGCAAAATATGTGCAAAACGGTAAGCGTCTCATTTTAGTTTAGATATACTGACTCTTTAAACTTTGCAACACTTAGATCGTCTTGTACTTCTGTATTCACTTTTTGTGAAGGTAAACGACTGAAAACAACCAACACACAACTATTGGGTGACATTTTTCTTACGATGAGAAGCGAAACCTCCGTCGGGCACACGATAACTTTGTTGCTTCAAGCTTAATATGTAGTTTCGCTGCGAAGTCGCTCATAACAATAGAAGTAGACATGATAAATTATGTGTTGCGAAGTGCTATTTGGGATCTACCCGGCGATAAGCTCTCATATTTACAGAGCAGTAAAAAATTGACCACTTCCAAAGTTAAGTTACAAAATTTGATGATTTGTTGTGCTAGAAAAGACAATACTGACGCGAACTGTGCGCTCGCGAGCCGCTCTCGACGCGACCGCCACCTGCGCTATCCATCTATCTAGAGAGATGTCAATCGAAAAATAAAAATTATTCAATATGCTACCTTACTCAGTAAGGGACGTTCGATCTCTTAGGTATAAATAATCTTATTGCTAATTAAGGTGATTTCTTTCATGCAGCCGAATCAGTTGTACACAATGTTACAATATCGTTATAATGTAATCTGCAACAGCAAAATTTATCGAAGCAGTACCAGCCCGCTCGCATTATAAAATAAGGTGCAACTCTTCTCAGAAATCTCAGTCATACTTGAACAGCGTCAGAACTTTTATATAATATGCGATTGTAGGCTAACCATAGTACGACAGTGCTAGATACAAAGATATGCGCAGCATTTATTAATGATAACACTATCGTCTTAGGCCATATCTATATTTGGGAATTACATGCCTTCTATTGGGCTACGTATCTTAATCTTTCCTTTTCATAGATGTTGCCGCGGTTGTAAGGATGGTTTCCGCAGCTCAAGTGCATCTGAGCTCTAGAGAGAGGCGCGCGGAGTCCGGTGGGGAGGCCGGTCACCGCCCGCGCTGCAGCCAATGTAATTCGGGGAAGGAAATTACATTAACTAGGTACATGGAAAGTGCGCGTTACATAAAATGGCTCGATTCCTATAATGCGTACTGAATTAGGACGGAAGTGAATTCTGGTACCGATTTCACAGCTGATTTGTTAAGCTTACATAGATAAGTTTGCAAAATGTCTCTAAACTCTCATATATTTCGAGGAAATCGACGGCGAGCCGACCTCGTATAGAATACGAAGACGAAGCTTCGTTGCGGTATAATGAGAGGCTTATAACTTGGAACTATAAAAAACTATACGGACAAAATTGATATGAATCGACGTAGCCATTGCTCGTGTAAGCGTTTATTAGTTAAGATTATACTAACGTCCGAACGCGTTGGACGTGTTAAAATATTAAATGTTCCATAAATCAAAACTCCACCTCCCGAATTACGAAAGTTTACGTGCTACACCGACCGCTGGCTGTGAGTGGTCCGCCCAGTAATGGAACCAAGCTAATGACGTTACTGTCGCACCAAGCGCCGGCGCAGAGCCGGCGACGCTCGCTCGCTCCCCGTTCACTCCGGTGGTTTCAGCTCGTTATATACACAGGCACATGTTATCCACATGAGTTGCTCTAATTAACAGGAGCGAACTCGAGCGACGCCCGCCCACGACTCTATACATTTATCTATCGATACAGCCTATTCTATTGTTCGACACCATTTCGGGGAAAGAAAATGATATCTCACAATCGACACGTGATTACTCTTCATTATCATAATAACAATACATAACTGATTTAGAATTTAGAAATAGACAGTGATATTCATTGAATACAAAAATAAGCTTTTACAGTTTCCTCATTTTATCAGATACCTTATATTTAAACCACTAGTTTAAATATACGAAATAAACGGCACACTGGCAATCGAACGGCTCCCTTATCAGTTTTCTCACCGAGGCGATTCGAATGCGACATCAACTCAATATACGAATCGGAATGATAAAACACGGTGAACGCGCGAACATCCTTCGCAAATAAACAGTCACTAAAGCTCGGCCACGCGAATATAAAACACTCCAGTTATCACTTCAAACGTCTCTAAACGCGAAAGAATAAAGTCCACGAAGGAGACGGCGCAAACGCGCGGCTTCGGCCGGACGTCGCGTCGCTCTCCGCGGCCCGCCGCCGCCAGCACTACTATGTACAATGCGAAACGTCTAGCGTAAAAAATAATTAAGTGCGCTTGGGTGGGCTCAGGAGCTCGGGCAGCGGTGCGGGCAGCGGCAGCGGCGCGTCGTCGACTAGCGCGGGCAGCAGCGCGAGCGCCAGCACGGGTCAGACAGGCGCGGGCGGCGGCGCGGGCTCGGGCGGCCTCGGCGCCGCGCCCGCCGCCTGCAGCACCACGCGGTGCCCGTTGGGGGTCACCGCGTCCAGAAGTACGGCCGTGTCCGCGCCCGCGCCCGCGCCGCTTCCGCCGCCCGGCGAGTCTCCCGCGCCCGCGCGCCGGTGCCGCCGCCACGCGTGCTGTATCAGCCGCGCGCAGTATTCCTCCCGCTGTCGCCACAGCGTCGACGACACCGGCTCGTAGCCGACTTCGTCCGGCCGCCCGACTTCCAGGTCTCCCGGGTCCTCGATCGGGTTGCCTTTCCGCGCGAAGAAGTCTTTCGTGAGCGCGTCGAGGATGTCCACGCAGAACATCATGTCGCCGCGACATATTGGTATGTCCATGGATATAATTTTGTACTTGTTTGGCTTGTGAATCTGTAACGGTGGTTCCAGTACGTCGAGGAAATCAGATAGCTGATCGTACCGAATGTACTGGGTCCCGTCCGGATCGAAACGTTGCCAGATCTCATAGTACATGTCGTAGTCGTCGTCGGTGAGGCCTTCTTGTACATCTTCAGTGGCCTGAAATTGAAAGAGAAATGTTTATATTTTACATGTCTTACATATGTATATACTTAAAATTATCTTGTGATCAAAAATAACTTATTATATTATTATACACCAATTTATTATTAAAATCGATAATCTTATAATAATAAGTAGTTATAAAATAATGTATTTAATATGCAACGTAATAAAGTTGAACTAGATCGAGTTATTAGGTATTGCTATTATTATACAGTTGCTGTTGTGAGAAACATGAACACAAATAACATAAAGACAACACGAATACATACCTGCGAGTAGTTTTCGAGAATGACGGCGATGTACATGTTGATGACAATGAGGAAGGAGATGACGAGGTAGGAGAGCAGGTAGGTGATGCCAATGGTGGCGGAGCCGCAGTTACCGGGCGAGCCGCGTTCGTTATCCGGCAGGTCACATTCCTCCTCGTTGATGATGCCGTCTAAAACACCGTCCCATCCGGCTGATGTTGACATCTGGAAGTTTTTAGGCGATTACGAGGAATATGTAAATAAAAATCATATCATATATTATCATGTGAAACTATACAGACACAAATACATTTATGTAGGACACTGTTTTGATGCCTTTATATCTGTATTATGTGTATGAATATTACACATTATTAAGATAATGATTTATTTATTGCATATGTATGTTTTTCTATAGACAGATTACAATTACGTTTTATACCATAATATAATAACTATTTTACACTTATATTTATTTTTCTATAAAAATAAATAGGTGGGACAGCTCTTACCTGAAATAGTAGAATCATGCTCTGCACGAAAGTCTTGAAATTGTACACATCGTCAAGTCCTCCTTTGTCCTTTACGTGCATGAAGAATGACATGCCGAATATTGCGAAGATGAACATGACGAGGAACAGAAGCAAACAGATATTAAATAGAGCTGGCAGTGACATAGCTAACGCGAACAGTAGCGTCCGGATGCCCTTTGCGCCTTTCACCAGTCGTAGAACTCGACCCACTTTGGCTACTCTCACTACTCTTAAAAGAGTTGGCGATACAAAATATTTTTCTATTATGTCGCTCAATACCAAACCTGAAATTAAAGTTATTAATAGAAAGTCGGTTTCAAATGCAAGTTCACATATCGTTGAAACCATCGATTAAATTATACTTACTCAGAATTGAAAACATGACTACAACAAAATCAAACAGATTCCACGGTTCGACGAAGTAGTGGTATCGTAAGGCGAATATTTTTAATAGGCACTCTGAACTAAATATTACTATGAATATCATGTTGAGGTAGTCAAGGACGTTGCTGAATGTGTCCGATTGTTGGTAGTGGTCCAGGGTCATCGTCAACATGTTCAGACCGATGAACAACATGATTATCATGTCGAATTTCTTATCAGTTACTATTTCAAAAACTATTGCTTGCGGACGCCACTGAAACATTAAATTACGATTAATTAACCATATTTTTTACAATAGAATCTTTCTTAATTCATGATGTTCTATGAATCACATACTTCTTATTATGTACGTATTCATAACTACTACGTGTAATTATTGTAAAGATATTAGGAAAATTTATCACCTTCGGTCTAGGTATAGCCTTCAATGGCTTCTTCGAGCCCATTTTCTTCATGGCATTGTAGTATTTCTTCTGGTCTTCTGTCATGAACATCTCGAGGCTACCGCCTGCTTTCTTTTTCTGTTCATTGAAATTATCAATGATCACTCCGATAAACAGATTGAGTGTAAAGAATGATCCAAATATTATGAAGAATACAAAATACAAATACATGTATATATTCGTCTCTCTTATTGGTTGACGGCCAACCTGGAAAATAGATGTACAAATTAAGAAATGTTATCAATATAAAATTCATCTAAGTACATATTATAAAGAGGAAGTATTTGTAAGCATGTGTCTATGGCGTAATCTTGAAAATTATTCCATTAGAAAGCTACTAGACCCTGAAGTGAGATATGTTAATTTTATTTTGTAATCCCCACATTAACGAGAGCAGCACGGGAGAATCCTCGGAACGGTTGATAGTATTGGAAATCATCGATTATCGATAGTGTTTATGTTTTTTTTAAAGGAACGCCACTAGTTGCTTACAAAGCTTGGAGAAATAAGTAAAAACCATACTTCTCTAGAATCAATAGCATCATTCATGATTTGAATCCAGCCTTTGAAAGTAGCCACTTGGAAGAGGCATAAATAGGCTTTGCCGACGTGATCAAAATTCATTGGAGAGTTTTCCCAAGTATAATTTTCCAAGATGCAGGCGTTTCTGTCTGGTATGATTTCGTGGCTCAGAGTCGTATGGTTTAAGTCGACACACTGAAAATGTAATTTATATACATATATTTATAAAGATACAATCGTACAGCTTAAGTTAGCCCCAAAGTAAATTTTTCATCAGGGCTGAACTACATTTATCACACATTTTTATTCCTAGTTTTTCATACCTAAGAACACTTATAAAATAATCTCTACATCATACCAAATTATCACTATATACCAAATTATAAGTTTCTTCAGAATCACATTATTTTAAAAACAGACAAAGTGTTTTTTTTTATACATACAAAGTTTTAAAAAAAGAACTTTATTTTTAAATGTTGCAGCTATTTACCGAACACAAACAAACCCTACGAGGTTTTAACAGTTCAGTAACATGTTTTTTTATTAAGTTTTCAGTGTAAATTAATAAAAAAAGATTAATAATACCTTGAAATACTTTCCAGCAAAGAGCTGGACCCCCATGATGGCGAAAATAAGCCAGAAGATGAGACACACAAGCAGCACGTTGAAGATGGACGGAATCGCCTGCACCAGCGCGTTCACTACCACCTGTGGATGGCAAGTGTCGGTCTAAATTATATTCAAGTTATAAACTTGAGCTCAAAAATGAAGTGAAATTGTCTACAATTAGAATTTAGGCTATAGTTTGTAATGTATAGCATTTAGCCAAATTAATAACCTCGATTTTGAGCCATACCAAATACAAAATCATTTAATTTTTTGCAAATTTCAATACTTTCTTTTTCAATACAATTTTTTGTTTAATTTTCGCTGCTGTAATGATTTCATATATTTTTAGAAAATTCTAAATGATTGGCAAAAGCTGTTTTGTTAGGAATTAAGTGATGTATAGGTTTACTTACATGCTTATAAATTAAACATTACATACATATGTATATACAAAGCAACATCAATATAAAAATTTGTGCACAACAAAGAACTATATAGTACATAGATTTCACTTACCAGTCTTCATAACAAAACCATCCATAAAGAGAAAAAACGCATGCGATCCAAAAGAGTTTTAACGATGAAGACAAGAAGGTAAAAATCTAAAGTGCAAAATCTAATTACATACACTAATTACAAAATGTCTAATCTAACTAGTTAAAAAAAGACTAGAAAAATTACCTAAATATGACAATGAATGTTCTCCCAATGAGATCAAAAAACACGGCCGATATCTAAGAGAAGATGTACGGTTTGATGATACTAAGCCATTCAAGGGTGCCGTTGAAGTCTTTAAATGATTTCTAGTAATACAAATCGGTAATCGACTACTGACAATGAGTTACAACAATCGTGTGACTCCAGAAAAATAATAAGACCAAATATATAATTGATGCAAAGATATGAGGAGCTGAGTGTTATAAAAGATTGGAATGTTAATGGGATCGCAGATGTATCGGACTACAAAGTATGTAAAAGTAAAAAAATGTGAGTGTGAAAATGTAGGCCATGTGTGGTGGATGAGCGGTGGGAGGCGCTCGCGAGGGGTACGTACCCTCATGCCCTGCATGCGGCTCATGGCTCTGAGTGGGCGCAGGGCTCGCAGCGTACGCATCGTTTTGAACGCCTGAATACCTCCGGCGCCACAAAGCGCCGCTACGAAGTTTATAAGCGAGACCTGATGAAATTAACGATTGACATTTCAACATTTATCATTTAATTAGTATTCAAGCAGTCAACTAAAAGTAGAGTATAACAAAGACTCGGTTAAGTAAATTATTATCGCACGTTTTGGTGTGGGAAATTTTTTGATGAAAATGGAAGAAAACAAACCACCCTTTCAAATCAAGTTTTGTTTAGTGAAATGAAGATAAAAATCTTCAGAAGAACTTTTACCAAACTAATACCAATGATTCTTCCCTCTATCTATAGTACAAATAAAGTCCTATTGTACAATAACTGCAATCACATTTTGAACAAGACATCAAACAGCTGCAGTCGAAATAGATGTAATGCCATTTTCTTTTTACCCGACTGGGGCAGAAGGAGTGTTATTGATTAAATATTGATTGATTGATTGATAAGTTATTTCGCAAATCCAATCATAATAAGTTGTACTAAAATAACATATCTACTAAAATAATATATCAGAAAATGGCACAATCTAGCACGATAGCACAGATTTATAGTTTGTGTCTTGACATGCATTTCACTTATGGGGTTTCAACTGAAATCATCTATAGGAGTCAAGGTATAATCATTGTAGTTTTGATATAGAATTTGACAAGTAGCAGGAGTCGTGGGTAAGAGAGATACATAAAAGCAGTATCCACAGACAAACAATGTAACGACATCGAGAGCTTGAGGCAGCGAAGTGAGACCAGTCGGAGTCTCCGCTCCGATAGACATCGAACAGACAAAGCTTTATGCTTTTTGTCGCGCTGCCCATCAACAGAGCTTGTTGATAAAATATGAATATAGAAATAAGACGGTCGTAATGTAATGAGGTATAGTTGAACTGTCAGTGGATGGGCAGCGCAACATGTTCGACACTGGCAGTGCCGGAGCGTGGACGGTGCGGCGCGTACTCACGCGCATGCCCTCCCATCTGGAGACGGCGCGGAGTGGGCGCAGCGCGCGCAGCGTCCGCATGGAGCGGAACGCTGGGATGTCGTCCGCGCCGGCCATCACCGCACCGTGGTTTACGAGCGACAACTGACGGACGTGACATTACGCGACACTCTTTTAATTTCAGTCACTTATACTTAAAAGCTACATAAATATCTCAATTTTCTTTCCTGATCCTTTTGCTTTTGATATTTAAAAAAATAAATATACCATTTATAGCAGACAATAATCCTGTAAAAAGTTCATTAGTATTTTAAATTCGGTTTAATGATAAAAAGCGAACAATGTTTACCATGACAATGATGAAATCGAGCCAACACCAAGCGTTTGTGAAGTACTTCTGGAAGCCGAGAGCAAGCCACTTGATTAACATCTCGATGAAAAATATTACAGTGAATATCCGGTCCATATAATATAAGATATCCTGCAGAATCGGGCGTTGTGGTAAATGTACATCTTCTAACGCCTAAAACAGATTTATAAATTAATTCATTTAGAAAGTAAAATTTATAAAAATCAATGCCAATGACGTAACAAAAGTTCTTCTTTCTAGTCTTACCAGAGCCAAACTACTGAGCAAAATCATAGTAATCACAGCCGTTTCAAAATAGGTGTTCTCAATGAGTCTGAAAGTCTTCAGTCTGAGCATGCCCCAGCCTTGCCAGAAAGGTGACTCGTCGTCTCCCGCCAGGAATGGGAACTTCTGATAACAAGGATCAGGACAACAGTCTGCCGGTGTGTCATCTACTACGTCCTCGTCAGCTGCTACTATAATATCTGTCTTTCCAAGTATACCATCTACTTTGCCTTCTTCATCATCTTCAATCATTTCTGTAGATATGGAAAATTATATAAGCATGTCGAACTAAAATCATCCCAAATGTTTTATAGTAAAGTACAACAAACCTTCTTCTAATCCTAATTCTTCTTTGCTAGCATCTTTTTTCTCTTCTCCATCTATTGTGTCCGTAGAACATTTATGACTTTCATCTTTGAATGATCTAATTTTATGACTACCATATGATTTTTGACTAATTGTATCATCGTCCTGTGAAAGAAGTTTCTTGTATAGTGGTATGGAGCCACT
>JADGIL010049792.1:0-10801 GCA_020352625.1 Cactoblastis cactorum
CTATGAGCGGCGGTGATCACTTAACATCTCATGACCCGCATTCTCGTTTGCCTCCCTCTTACATAAAAAAATAAAAAAAACACGAACGAAACCGCGGATAACCACTAGAGATATAGAATTGAACGTAGAGTACATTAGATCACGTGTATGAATGAGAAATGATGATACTGTTATGCGCCAGATTCATAGTAATGATGTTACGCATTTGGATAGTTTTGGAATCGGCATTTGAAAATTTTTCCATGAAAAATATTCAGATTTGTACCTACACATTCGGGTTACTCGGATTGCGGTGTAGACGGAGTCAAGAGTCGTAATCGAAGGCCACACTTAGTAGAACAATGGGCTTGGCGATCTCGTTGGTGCAATGGTAAAGTCTNNAACCAAGAGGTCCCGGGCTCGAATCCCGTCAAAATGGTAATTTTCTGATTGGCCTGGGTCGTGGATGTTTATAGATGTATTTTTAAAAAAATATATTATCATTGAGTTAATATCCTATAATACAAGTCTCGTACTTAGTTTGGGGCTAACTTGATTTATGTGATTTGTTCTTATATATTTATTACTAGCTTTTTCCCGCGCCTTTGTTCTCGTCAAATAAAATATAAAAGTAGCTTCTGTCATTCTCTAGACATTCAACTACTTATTTCCTCATAAAAAAATCACTATAATCCGTTGCTAAGTTTTGACGTGAAAGACAGACAAACTAACGAACACACTTTCAGGTTTATAATATACATAAGTATAGTATAGTATAGCAGGTAGCTAGTCCATCGCCTATGAGATGAAGCTCTTATTTTACGTCCTTTTCCTTGATTGATTTATAAGTTTTAGTGTAGCTTTCTGATTATGAAAGAATTTTCATGATCGGTTCAGTATTTCCGAAAAATAGCCCTTACAAACAAACAAATTTACAAACTTTAACTCTTTATAATATTAGTACAGATAAGTAACTACTACTATTATGTAATTATATTTTTCTTTGTCTGTTCGTCTTCATCGTCTAAACAGGGCTAGATTATTGATTGAGTGATTTTCGACTTAAAATTTGTTTGTATTGTTATAATAAGTAACTTTGTGTTCTCTAATCACATTAAGTTACATTTTACATAACAGCGCACGACTTATTAAAAAACAAACTCCAATACGATAAAAAGTTAAAACGAAATCGTTCTAAATATTCTCGAGATCGGGAGGCACACACGAACAAAAAGACAAAGAGGGAACGCCCGGCAAGGTGACCTGTGCGTCTGGCCTTTCGTATCACACACATTCTATCGAGCTCATATCTTCATGAACACTATAAGGTAGTGTTGGCGTTCGATAGGTTAACAATCAATTGCTTTTCGATACATTATCGATAGTTTCCGAAAAAAAAAATAGTATCGATAGTATTTATCGTCTACGAAACATTGCAAAGCAATTCGGATATTATTGTTATTTACCAATAGTAATGCTTAAAAATAATTCTGGATAGTGTCGATACAGTCGAAAGCCCTACGATTAGAACTAACCATAGTATGGCAAAATACTATGTATATAAGGTTGAGTTTTCTTTGTGGTTTTAAATGTCTTACGGAACAAAAAAGGTGCAATTATTTTACGAAAATTGCCATACAATTTTGATAGATGCTGTACAATGTACATATCGTCTTAACGGCCTCAGCGGCGTAGTTATAGTCCTTGCCTCTGAACCGCGAAATCCCGAGTTGAATCCCCGTCCCCGATCAGGTCAAGTTGATCTTTTCCAGGTTGACTTAGGTCTTGGATGTATGTATTTTAGCATCTCCTAACACAAGTGTCAAAGTTATTTTGGGCCTGAATTAATAAGTGTGATTATCATTTATTTTTATCCATAGTGTCGCATGACTAACGACTACGCTTAGAAATGAAGAGAATAGTACTCCTATAATTTACTACATTTTGAAAAAGGATATGCAGATTTTGGCAAAAAGCTCCTACGTCATTAATTTACATGGTAGTGGTATGAGCCTGCTGCATGCTTTTTTAGCCGCAGCATGAATGGGTCGGCTCGTCCGGGGCAGTACCGCACTCTCATAGAAGACCGACGCCTGAATGGCGGCTATCAGCCGCCATGCTTCGTCCGGTGAGTGGCTTCTTCTTAAACGCCGCCCAACTTCCTCTTAAAGTTTTTTAAACACCGGCAATGCAACGCTTTTGTGACCTCGCGGGTTTTGTTATTGTCTATGAGCAGCGGTGATCACATAACATGAAGTCACCCGCCTACTCGTTTGCCTCCCTTTTACATAAAAAGAAATATAAAAATAAACATGCATTCTCAAGTAACTTTGTCAAAATAATAAATAAATTAACAAATAGTAAAATGTCTACTTTTTATCTTAACGAGACACACGTGTCCTGACCAATCCCACTCCAACAAGGCAGTTAAAATTTCTTAAAAACCCTAAACTGGTCCGCATCAAAAGGGAATGTAAGCAATCCAAAAGAAAAAAGACGCCTATTGTCTCCAGCTAAACGCGAATGCGAGGTCATATTAAAATAGAGCATAGGAGGCTATGGGGTCAATGGCCTTCAAGGTGACCTGGGCGTCATTGCGACCTACCCTAATGCCGTGATCCGTCTGGCCCAAGGTTCGATTCCTAGAAATACACAATAGTCCGACTTAGATCGTCCGGTTTGGAAGCAAAAGGATTAATTTTTTTAGTTTTTTTATGAACTTCCGTTTTTTGTTGATGAATTCTCGATTAGGGAGCGATTATTTTGGTTTCTGCGTCGATGAATATGAAGGCCAAAATTGGGGACAAGTGGTGGGTGAAGGGGGTTAAGAAAGAGTTAAGTTTTAAAAAATAAGGTAGATATGAAAGATCATATCGTCGTTTAAGTTCTAACACTGCGGAAATAAAAAAATATGATTTTGAGTTTTGTATATCGTTGGATAGAGGATCTAAAGACTGGTTGAAATCTTTGACTCTGATTGGTTTAAGAGGTTAATGTCCATCTACTTTTATATATTATCATTAAAATACATAAGTTATATCGCAATATATAACATTTTCATAGTGGTATGGAGCCACTACTAGTAGTGGTGTGGAGTCTGCTGCTTGCTTTGTTAGCCTACAGCATGAATGGGCCGGCTCATCCGGGGAAGTACCACACTCCCACAGAAGACCGACGCCTGAATGACGGTTATCGGCCGTCATGCTCCATCCGGCGAGTGGGGGAGCCGGGGGCCCAACTTCTCCGACCTCCCCAAATGGGGAGGGCGGAGGTTTTTTATAGGCCGGCATTGCTTCTGTAACCCCGCGGCGGCGGTAATCACTTAATATCTCGTCACCCGCCTGCTCGTTTGCCTCCCTCTGACATAAAAAAAAAAGACACGGTTTTTTTACTCTACTGAAAAGATGCAATTTTATACTTTCGCGAATTAGAATTTACTCGACGATATGTCAATGTATTTTTAATAACGGCCTTGTTAAAATATTAATCTATACATATACATACATAAAACTCTTCCGTTACTGAGTGATTGACAGACAGACAACTCGCAGCCGAAACTACTGATCGTAAGTAGCTGTTTACCTTGTATGTTAATTGGAGAGTGTAGGGGAGCACTAAGAGAGGATTTTTGTAAATTCCACCCCGAAGGGGGTGAAAGGGGCGAAAACTTTTATATTAAAGTTAATCTAAGCAAGTGAAAGTTTAGTCCAACGTTTTGCAGCGATAGTTTGTAATAGAGAGACACACACTTAACAGTTAGTTCAAAGGAAACTACAATCTTGAATATGTTGTAAAAAAAAAATTATGGTTTATTTATTTTTGTTATCTTTTTAGAGTTCCGTACCCAAAAGGTAAAACGGGAACCATATTACTAAGGCTCCGCTGTCTGTCTGTTTGTCTGTCTATTACCAGACTATATCTCATGAACCGTGATAGCTAGAGTTGAAATTTTCACAGACGATGTATTTTTTTATAGCAGAGGTAGCCATAGACCGCCGCTCATAGACATCTGCAACACCCGGGGGGTCACAGGAGCATTGCCGGCCTTTCTGTTGCCGCTATAATAACAAATAATGAAAATAAAATAAATATTAAAGGGGGCTCCCATACAACAAACGTGATTGTTATTTTAAGAAAATGGTACGGAACCCTTCGTGCGCGAGTCCGTCTCGCACTTGGCCGGTTTTTTTGTTTCTTTGTTTAATATATACACGATTCTCTTTAATCGATCATTAAAGACTATATAATTCGTCATTGTATGATACATTCTAAATATATTAGGTATGATAATTGGTTTTATGACCTAGTCTAGTCACGCGTAAGCTCGTGGTATTATGTTTTTGCAGCCATTCAGTTCGGCTTCCTCGTGGCAATACCTGACAAAATAATACCTCTAACTCATAAACCAGCTATAAGGAACATATAGAATTAGATTAGACCGGTTTAAATCCTGGATTTTTTATATGTACCTAATACGATAAGTATTTGAGTTGATAGAAGACATTTTATTTTATTCTAAGCGAGCAATGCGATTTTTTTAACTCTCGACAAAAAGAGTGTGTATGTGCGTGTATTCTGTCTATGGTATCATAGCTCTCAAACGGATAAACTGATTTGAATAATTCTTTTTTTGTTAGAAAGGTAACTTAATCTAGAGTGTTCTTAATTATTTTTTTAAAGTGAAGCTTTTTTTTTGTTATTTTAATGGCTATGGATGGGATGCTTTATTCCATTTTTTCTTTAAATTTTGAAATTATACAAGCATACTTTTAATTTTATTTTTAAATGTCAACAAACTAACTTGAAATAGATCAAAAATTTAATTGTTAATATACTAATACAACTAATAATTTTATAATTATATACAAATTTACACATGTTAGCACGCAACGTTGTTCAACAAGAACAATTCTCTTAAATATACGAGGGTTCTTGATATGTCTAGTTTTTACGCGGATGAAACCGCGAGCAAAATCAACATTATAGAAATAGGATAATTTACAGTTGAAAATATTTATAACTAGCTAATGCCTGCGACTTCGTCCGACCATCAGCCCCTTGCTCGGTTATTATAAATTATATCCCTCGGGAACCGTACATTTTCCGGGATAAAAAGTAGCCTATCTTTTAATCTAGGTCATAGGCCATCGCTATGCCAAATTTAATCCAGATGTGTTCGGTAGATTTTGTGTGATGCGCGTACAAACATACAGACTTTTTTACAGACATACAGAGATTGTTTTGGCGACTATAGGTTCTTTAAAGAACCCTGATATATGTTTTTCTTAAATATCTCCCATGTACAGACATAGCCCAGTTACAATTTTATTATATGTATAGATATTAGCCACAATAATAGATTCCTATCTTTTATTGTTATTTTTAAATAAGAAATTATCAATTTTAGGTGAGTCACGTGAAAATAAGGGAAAAGTATGAGTCATTGTTAGGACCTTGGATATTCCTTGTGAATCATTTGATATGAAGGCGATAAAATATTTTGCAATAAAAAGGATTTTTTTTTATGTAAGAGGGAGGCAAACGAGCAGGCGGGTCACATAATGTTAAGTCATCACCGCCGCCCACAGACACCTGCATCACCGCAGAGTCACAGAAGCGTTGCCGGCCGTTACGGGATTTATACGCCTTATTCTGGTACTTTCTACAACTCCGTAAACCGCATCCTATTTATTTAGTACATTTTGAAAATTCTAGTAAATTTAAATTGGCCTTAAAAATACCTCATAAACATATGTATAACAGAAACAAATTTATAGGTGAAAAAAATTAAATGTTGTCAATCAGGGGGATAGAAAGAGACAAAAGTTAACCTACATATGTCACAGTCCAGCCCAACTCTAAACTAATATAAATCATTAAATAATAAATCATTGATTCCCCTCACCATAATAACCACATACACTTTGTTCTTAACCTAGCAGCTTAATCTAATACATTTAGTAATTATAGTGTAAACATATTCTTTGTACAGACATATATCAGTTACAGTTTTGTTATACATATGTATAAATGTAGAGATAATAAATAGTTATCAAACAGAAATGGTTCATAATAGACTACTATCTGAGCCTAATAAAGCACATTGCATAACGCATATCTCAGACACGTAACATTGAACTGAGACGTGGTGATGTGTATCATACGACGCGATTGCGATTTTAAATCGAGATTGTATAAGATTAATTAAAAAATCGTGTACCAAGTGTGATATTTAATAATCCAGATTGTAAATCGTGTACCAAGTGCGATGTATCTAGAAGGGTTCCGTACCATTATTATCTATTAAAAAGGCAATGAAATGAATCATTTCAAGTCTCTTTCGGTTCATGCGATACAGCTTTGTGACAAGCAGACAGACAGCGAAGCCTTATTAATGGGATTCCCGTTTAACTCTCCCAGACTCTCTGCCAAACTCTCCTCTTTACGCGCAAATTGTTAAAGTCAATCAAGGAAAAGGGTTTCAAGCAAAGGAAATTACAAGAACCTTTGAAACCATTTCTTTAATATAAAATTTTAACGATTGATGAATAAAGCACTACATCTGATATTTTTTTACCTCAAATACAAAATTTGTTGAAAATTTATTTTGAATGATCTATACATATAATAAAATTGTAACTGAGCTATGTCTATACATGGGAGATATTTAAGAAGAACATATATAGGGGCTCTTTATAGGACCTATAGAAGCCAAAACGATTATTTTTAAAATTTTTGTCTGTCTGTATGTTTGTACGCGCATCACACAAAAACTACCGAACAGATCTGAATGAAAGGGACAGAGATGGACTATGACATAGATTAAAAGTTTGGCTACATTTTATCCCGGAACAATGTACGGTTCCCGAGGGATATAATTTATTGTAACCGAGCAAGGGACTGACAGATATATTCATTGGTCGGATGAAGTCGCAGGCATAGTTAGTTGTAAAATAAAAATACGATCGACACACCTACTTAAAGTCAAGTACGTTTATAATAAAATACCTAAATAATATTACATTTTAGTTATCTTAATTCTCCATAGACAATTAAATCGTCGATTCTAAATCGTCACTTATGCGAGGGGGTGAGGGACCAGACGGCTCGCGCGGGGGGAGGGGGTGGCCGTCGCGACGCGCGACGCGTGACTCAGCTTTCCAGGAACCCTGCTTTGCCGCCTTTTAACTTGCAAATAACATTATTTGGTTCATCTGCTCTGGAACAATGGAATTGGTATCCTTATCCAGATTTGTATGTCCAATTTCACAGCATGTTTTATTAAGTTAATACATACAAACAAACAATAAAAGTTACAAACTTTACCTCTTTATAATTTACCCGTACTTCTCCAGTTCCCGTGGGAATAAAAAGTAGTTTGTTATAGTTTTTTACAGGCCGGCAACGCTTCTGTAACCCCGCGGGTGTTGCAGTTGTCTATGGGCGGCGGTGATCACTTAACATCTCGTGACCCGCCTGCTCGTTTGCCTCCCTCTGACATAAAAAAAAGAGAAGCAGCTGGCACAAAGAAGCATGAATATTCGTGCTTACACATAAGTCAGAATTTCTAAAGCAATAATTTTTATGTCATCTTTGGTAAAGATAACTGTCTAATTTTGGATCTAAAAAATCCATTAACAATATTTTTATCATTAAAAAAATATAATAATATTTTCTTAAAGAATTTTGGGTAGAATTTGTAAAATAAATTTGTACCTAAATAATCTTTCTACTAAAAATACCTTAATTCTTGAAGTACTTTTATGTATTGTAGATTATAGACGCGAAATTATAATACGGAACCCTCTAATAATCTAATCCTCTTTGCGTTGTGCTAAAATTACATAAATTATATTAAATTGGCACATTGGCTTTGTACACAACGAACATCTTTAACTAATAAAACAAAATGAACTTAAAAATAAACAAACAAGATCACACAAAACACTTGTGCCGAATCTTCCTTAACGAATGTGCCATATTTATAAATCATTCTGTCTGTCCGTTTGTCACTTTGTTTCGACTTAACGAGTGAACGCCTCTGGTACACGGACAAAAAGACATCGTCATGCTTAGTGAAGAAAAATTGCTTTTGCACATTGTGTTGATCTCAAATGCTCGACTTTGAAGGATTAAATGTGTATGTACGTTCTGACCCACATATAAATAAATATATAGGGTCAAATCGCACAGATGGTGTTAAATAGTAAAGTAAATTTAATTCGAGACTTGTGTTATGGGATATACTAACTCAACGACACGAAGAATGTTTAATTTTACGCATTTAAACTTTTGTTCCGATTTTAAACCTTTGCGAAGTCAGGACGGGTCGCTAGTATATTATATAACAAATACACACAGATAAACATCCAGGACATAGGCCAATCAGGAAAAGATCATTTTCCATCATGACCTGAAGGGATCGGGTCCTCTTAAGTAGCAGTCTTTACGACGTTAACCATTACAACACAGAGGTCGTCAACTTTAACTTTTTATTATAAGACTTGGCAGGCAAATAAGCATGCCGTCCATCTAATGTAAATTGGTTACCGCAGCCTACGGATGCCTACAGCTGTCATGCCTACAACCGAACGAAGCATATACAAAAAACTACTAATAAAAATATATTTATATATTGCTCTCATTAATATACTAACTTAGTATTTTTTCCCTTCACAAAACTTGAGAATTGTTACCAATATTTAACAGTTTGTTCCGCCATTTCTTCTAACTCCATTTGCGCTTTGGCGGCAAAATTAATTTAAGTAAATTGACGTCAATCATAATGCAAATTAAAATGAACAAATTGACCATTAAAAAGTGCTAGATTCTAATTTATTTGAATGAAAATATTTTGACTTTGACTTAAAGAATGAAAACAAGTAAATACTTTTTCCGTTTGAATATTTTTTTCAATTGTGACTTTATAAAAGAGTACAGACAGACTCGAGTCCTTCCCCTTACTCAATATACTTTTAAATGTAGACAAAGAGGTGCGACGTTCGTGCGAGCCCTAGACCGTAAGTGACGGTGTAGTACAAAATATTACAGTAGTTCAACTTTTTTATAGTATAGAGTATAAAATTTTCGCAGCAAAAAAAAAGCAAAATGTTTAATTTAATAATGGTTTATAAAATATAAACTCTAAGAAACTAGAATTGATGAATTTGCGGCTAGAATATGATATACAAACAGGTAGAATCTGGAAAATGAACCAGTAAATATATTATTACAAGACGTATTTTATATAAAACATTAATATAAATATGTTATTTTAATTGCATGCTGCAAATATCATCAAACAGTCACGGTTTATCGTTAGAGTAAGTAGAGAAAAACAAGTGCGGTATGATGCTGCGGTCATACCACACATAATTATCAACAACTTATCTTCTATTTATTCAAAGAAAATAATTTAATTGCCTTTGGGCTACTTTTATAAACCACAGAACATATGATACTATTCTTCGCATAAACAATTTGCTAGAAACCTGTATTAATATCTAAATTTCCGTTCCATTATTAAGCCGACCATTGAACTAAGTGTCTTCAGGGATTCACAACTCTGGGCTCTGTCTAACTCATAAAAGATAAAGACGTGATACTGATATCTTTATAAATACGGCTAGTCTGTATTTAGAACGACAAACCCCTACAGTATTGACCTAAACATAAGAAGTTATACTACTGTCTGAATGATACTACACCGTACCCGGCCAGACGCCAGACGTCTGGTAAGGTCACAGAGTGCACTGTATATTATGCAGTCAGCAGTACTTACAGATTGTGACGAACTCAAACGAATTGAACTTTATTAGTTTTAATTTAAATATAAATAAATATATAGAGGACAAATCACACAAATTGAGTTAGCCCCAAGCTAAGTTCGAGACTTGTAATATGGGATACTAATTCAACGATACTATATTTTATAATAAATACATATATAGATAAACATCCAAGACCCAGACCTGACCTGACCGGGGATCTAACCCGGGACCTCCTGAGTATCGGTCAAGTACGTTAACCGTTACACCACGGAGGTCGTCGTTTATATTTATGTAAAAACATGGCGTCTACCAATTAGTTAATTGTAGATAAATATAATTTTAAATTAAAAATTTGACTGTTTAAATTAAATATTGTGTGTCAATGAACAGCAGGCCATGTGATTCGCAGCAATCTTACGACCATATTTATATGTACAAATGTTGTCACAATAGACGGAACGAATGAAACTTTAGGCTTGTAATTTTAATCAACAAAATATATGTATATCACAACAAAATAAATGTAACCATAACGATTCTTGAGTAACATCGGAAAATTTTATCCTTGGCCCGCTTAGCGCAAAGCTTGCGTCATTATGGTGCAGTGAAACGCATGAGGAAATTACTACAGAGTACTGAAAAGTTAGTTCAATGACCTGGGATTTTGATATATCCTATGCACTTTGTTTTTTTTTTTATGTAAAATTAACATGCCACATAATGTTAAGTGATTACCGCCGCCCATAGACACCTGCAACACCCGGGGGATCACAGAAGCGTTGCTGGCCTTTAAGGGATTTATACGCTCTTTTCTTGAAAGTTCCGATGTCGTATTGAAAAGAAAAGTTTTTTTTTTCTAATTTCTTACACATACTGTACACTGCCTTTTATTTATTAACTTAGTTTAGAAGTGTAACTTTATTTTATTGATATAGGTATAAAAATGCATATTATGAAGTATTTTTTTGACTGATTTAATTAATGATTGCTCCTGCCATCAATAAACCGACTGTCAAACGCGGAATTTGCGTCCAACACGGTCCTGTTCACCC
>JADGIL010049880.1:0-10047 GCA_020352625.1 Cactoblastis cactorum
TAATAAATATTTTATTTTAATAAATATTTTTATATATTTTGAGCACCCTGGATCACGGCCCGAGCACGACCATCTGGCTGGATGTGGCTCAATCATGAAGATCATGATTTTTCTCATGAATTTTTAAAAGAAAATTTAACAAAATCATCAATTTTACATTACTGTCAGTCACAGTCACAGTTAGAAAGGACACCGGTATATCGGGTCAGCTAGGTCAATAATAAAGCGCAGTGCAGGGAAGATAATCCGAGATTACCCGGCTCTTCCCCGGTTGATCCGGCTTTGCGCCTCGAATACCCAGGTTTGTAAATCGCAGCACTTTAAGTATAAGCATTTAGGTTGAATCGAATAAAGCTCTACATCTGGAGTAATTCTGAGCCATGGACGTAATATTCTGAGCATAAGAATATAAAAAGTAATCTATACATATATTAAAATTGTAACTGAGCTATGTCTGTACATGGGAGATATTTAAGAAAAAAATATATAGGGGCTTTTTATAGGATCTATAGAAGGCAAAACGATTTATTTTTAGAATTTTTTTCTGTCTGTCTGCTTATTTGTACGCACATCACACAAAAACTACCGATCTAGATGAAATTTGGCACAGGGATGGACTATGGCCTAGATTAAATGATAGGCTACTTTTTATCCCGGAAAAATGTCCGGTTCCCGAGAGATTTAATTTATTGTAACTGAGCAAGGGACTGACAAGATATTATTATAAGTATCCATTGACCAGACGAAGTCGCGGGCATTAGCTAGTAAACAAATAAAAAGGGACAAATCACATAGCCTACGCATAATATAAATAAATAGATTTTATTAATCTTGATATCATATACTAACGCATCTTATGATAGTATGCGTCAGTATATAATAGGATTCCTATCTAAATTACAGAGCAAACAATTAATTATCCAAATACATTTCAGTTCATGCCGAAGGCTCTCGCTACCATTTTTGTATTATTATTGTGTGTATTGAATCGAAGAAACCTTTTTTTTAAAAACGAGATTTTTCTGTCAACAATGAAATTAATATTTTTAAAATTGCCACCTTCTATTATCCATAAAGAACATGTTAACTAGGTAACAGGTCTTAATTGATGAGCTTAATTTGATATATCCGCATTAGTTTGTGACAAGACGATGCTTTATCACCGCGGTCTGGCGGTAATTGCTTCCAAACGTGGCTGCTAAACTTTCACGACGGGGTGGCGCCGGCTGATCTCTTGACCTGAGCTTCGGCTTTTAGGGCAGTGGACATAACATCCAGGCTGATTGGTTTTACTCTATGACTTCATAATATTGTAGCAAATGCTATAAAATATATTTATGGAAATTTGCAGTGGCATTATTCTTATGGGAAAAGGCGTGATACACAAGCAATCAATCACAACACAAGCAATCTATGCTGATTTAGGAGCAAAATAGAAACGTACTTAGAAAGTGTTTCTTTTCACACGCATATTATAAAAGTTATTATAGGAAAGGACTAAAACTGGATCTTAATTGAATGAAAAAAATAGGTATCTTGTCATGGGCCAGCAACTTGTCACTCTTGAATCTCCATTCTTCCAATAAGCTCCATAAGGTATAATAAGGCCTTCGAGTCAAATCAGTATTCGAATTGAGTCTCAAAACCGTCGACTCTGTCTATCTCGTAAGGGCAGAAGATGTGAAACTGTAGATATATTAACACAAGTTTACGTCAGGGAATTATAGTTGCGTGTTCATTGATTAAAAATTCCGAAAAAAAAGAATGCAAATAGAAACGCTTATGCATCGGTTATCTAACGGACGGATAGATAGAGCCGGCACCGTTGCATGTTGCGTGCTTCATTGCACTAAAAATGCAGTAAGTATAGCTGACAGTTCACAATGACATGCGATTTTACTGATTTTGTGTAAAAAAGTTTGAGCAAATTAAATAACGTTACTTGAGTATTTTATATTCCTTGAAAGTGCGGAATGTATTGATTGTGTAGAACCAAAAAATATTTAATTTCCTGTTTATAATTAAATTATTTTTATTTATTAATTGAAACACGCCATCGTAGTAGAAAAACATTCGAAAATGAATTGTTTGACGTAGTCAATCAGGCAGAAAAACTGTTTTAAAGAAGCTGTAATCTTCTTTTCGGGGATATACCATGTCCACTTATTATTTATTAGGTATTTTAAATTAATTTAATAATGTTTTTTAAATGAAATGTTATGGTATAGATTTTAGTTGTCATTACGGTTATGGTATTAATTTTTAATCATAACAATAGATCGGAACAAAAATACATGTTACTATTATTATGGTTATCACAAGGGATTACTATTTCTTTACAGGAATTTTTCCCATTATGCCAAGCTGATATTAATTCTGAAATCGCAAACGAATAAAACCAATAAGGAGCTCACGATTAGGAAAACATGAAAACATTGCTTGTAAACACTTAATTTGGATTGCACAATGCACTTTTAATTGCAGGCATAACGTACCTGACTGGTGAGAACTTTCTAGACGTTCTAGACAACGGCGCTGAGCTGTGTCAACTGGCGGCTGTCATCCACGACCGAGCGAAGGAAGCTCTGGACCAGGGGCTCATTGTAGGGGTCAGTTGCTTAAACATACTCTTTCGCAGCTAAATACTGGACCTTTTTATAATAAGGGTTATCTATGTAAACTGTGTGTACTATACACGATTCCGATCTTCAAACTCAAGATTAGGAGGAAAAATTAGAACCTTTAACCTTTCGATCTACAAATAGTTGGTTGCCTTAATCACTCGATCACCACGGCTTTCTAACTTCACCGCTTCTGAAATACAACTAATTGCCTTGCAACTTATTAAAGCAGAAATACGATTCTCTCTTAACCGAACATTATTTCGGTTCCTACATTAAGCTAAAATTTACGTATTATTACGTGAATATTTATATAGAAGAGTTACTGCACGTTCCACAGTTTAACCCTAATTAATTAGTTTAGGTTAGATTGGCTTTGATAAATATCTCCATCAGACTAAGTAGTGATGTTATTTTTGTTATATTTCTAGCCAGTGCCCGCGATCCGCGGCCGGTGCTGGCAGCGCGCGGCGCGGCGCAGCTTCTTCTCGCGAGACAACACCGAGAACTTCATCACCTTCTGTCGAGAACTCGGCGTCCATGAGAACCTCCTTTTTGAGAGCGATGATCTCGGTAAGAGCCTATTTGTGAGTTGTTCTATTCCTGTCAGGAATACTCCTTTTAATGATCCATTTATTATCTTGGTAGATATCAACTGTAGAATGAACATTAATTTTAAACAGGACGCACTACATATCAGCGTTAACTTCAAATTCCAGTGCTGCACAATCAACCTCGTCAAGTGATACTCTGCCTGTTGGAAGTGGCGCGGCTGGCCACCAAGTTCAACATCGAGCCTCCGGGGCTGGTGCAGCTGGAGAAAGAGATCGCGATGGAGGAGCGGGACTCGGGCCTCGACT
This sequence comes from Cactoblastis cactorum, assembly GCA_020352625.1. Classification (NCBI taxonomy): domain Eukaryota; kingdom Metazoa; phylum Arthropoda; class Insecta; order Lepidoptera; family Pyralidae; genus Cactoblastis; species Cactoblastis cactorum. The sequence continues at coordinate 3,482 of JADGIL010049880.1, forward strand.
CCGCCATGTCTAGCGCCGCCTGGCAGTTCAGGGACGTCTCGCCAGTACCTAGACGAGACAAGTAATATTTTAGTATAACATTATTTAAATATGGCTTGTATTTAATTGGGCAACATACTAACTTGACCAACAAACATTTTATTTGAACCACTATTTAAGTGTTGTTTTGTTGCCCACATAGAAGATTGTAGGTCATTTCAGTTGTATTTAGCTGAGCAACAGTTTATTATTTATCTTTAAATATCGCAATCTGCCACAAACCGAGTTCTACCAAACTAATAGTGATACCGAGCATTTGTATGACTATCGCAGCTATTAGTACTCACTTTTCCTCTGTTACACACTGTTAACTTGAGATGGTGGACAAAAGTTCAGCGTGATCACTTCAGATTGATCTATTATATTAAGTACATGCACAGACAACTTACAAAGGTGCAACATACTTTTTATAGTTCCATAGTAAAAGTACCATAAGTTTGATTTAAGGAATTAATTTATAAATCAATACCTTCTTCATTTAACAGTTATTAAGTTGAAACTTATTTTTCAGATCCATCAACGACGCGCCACCTACCACTCCAGATCTAAATGATAGTAAGTATTTTTTCAAATTATTATCTTTTTATTCATGGCTATTTACCCGAGGGTCTAGTAGGTACTTATTGTTTTAGCTAAAAGTGAAGTACTAAAAATTGCTAGTATTGAATCATTATTTATTTCCCAAAATCCTGAAACGTTACTACAGTAAGGACGCGATTCCGGGATTGGACTCCTTAGTATTTCTGTAGCCTCAAAAGCCCTCAAAAAGTACAACATGAAAGCAACTCACTATAAAAGTTTTACAAACTAAAGTATTTGGTAACAGCTCAACTGTCGGTGCCGGACAATGTGGACAACGAGAGCACCAAGTCAGAGGAGACAGTCGCCAGCACCGACTCCGATGTGCCGCTGAAGCCCACCAATGAACTGGATAAGAGGGTAATTACTGATATTATCATGCGAATTGTCATAAATCCAAATATATCATACATATTAAGTATCAAACATTATAATTATACTTTATTTTTAATTTTGTTTCGTGGTCATTATTACGTTACGTTCTAAATTGCATACCTGAACCGTTGCATTTCGTATGAACCACTTGTATGTACACAGTTATCGTAATAAAGATACTTATTTGATTTAAATTATTTTCATAATTGCAACTTTTTTTTTAATAAAGTTAGTTACAATAATTATTCTCTAAATGGAGACCAGGCTCCAAAGTACACGCTCAGCCGATACAGAACGACCATGATATTTATACTTTTCACAGAACAAGCCAGCGAAGCAAGATGGCAGAGTCATCTAGTGCGTTGATGGACCACAGCTCTGAGGACATCATTGTAATTACTTTCAATGTTTCCAGGTACAACTGGTGACCCGGCTGATGGAGCGCGGCTGCAACTGCGGCAACGGAAAATGCTCCAAGCTGCTGAAGGTCAAGAAAGTGGGCGAGGGCCGCTATAACATTGCGGGGAGAAATGTCTTCATCAGGGTACGATTTTCCTGTAGTATATAGCAAAGGAACAGCTGAAAAATATTTTGTTGATTTAGATTTATTTATTTGTTTTTAGTACTTAGCTAACATTTTATGTCGATTATTGAGCACTGGATTTTAAACTGGATACATGTAGGCTTTTTCTGACTGTAGATTTCTTTTGAAATGATAATTATTGTTTTTTCATAGTTGCTGAAAGGGCGGCACATGATGGTGCGCGTGGGCGGCGGCTGGGACACCCTGGAGCACTTCCTGTCGCGGCACGAGCCCTGCCAGGTGCGCCTCGTGACGGGCGCGCGCCGCGTGCTGCCCGTCAGCGTGTCCCCCGACCCCCGCGCGCCCGCCCTCTCACCCGCCACCAGCAAGCACTCGCTCAGCAAAGAATCCTCCGTCGCCGGCACCGTCTCGCCTGTAGACAGCAAAGCCTCGTCGATCAGCGGCAAAACGTCCCCCTTAGAACGAGCTCGTTCTAACGGAAATAATTCCCCCGACATTCGCAGGACATCTACTCCTAAAACTAAGTTGAAATCCGCTTTGACGCTGCCTTTGAAACAGGACGAGAACAAAACTCCGGCACGCACTAGAAAGCAGTCCGCACCTAGCTTTAGCACGCCTAACACCCCGACGGGCAGACCCGTTAAGACGCCGCCGGTAGAATTTAGAAAGTCTCTCACCGCCGCCTCCCTGATCAATGCGCCGAAGAAATCGCGAAGCATGAGTCTCGCAGCGGTGAAGGATGATGAGAAGAAACCGTTCTGCGGGACCGAGAGGTTGAATCGAGCTAAGAAGAAAAGTCTCAGTGCGGCAACTACTCCTACTGACACGGTGACGTCTCTCGCGCGAAAAAATCGCAGCCAAAGCCTGGCTTCCACCCCGACCAACGAACCGAAGAGGCCGACATCCGCGCACGGGTACGCGAAGAAAACTCGAAGCATGAGTCTCGCGACGCCCGTAGAATATGCGAAGCCTCTTAATAAGAGCGTTTCTGTCACCACCAACGGACCGATGACCCAGGCCGCCATCGAAGAGAGCATCAGGTTGTCGCTGGCCGCCACCATTGCTGATGAAGCCTCGCCCAAGAAACCGTTTCTGCACATCAAAGCTAAATACCGAAGTCCGCCACCGCGCGAAGTACCGCCGAGATAATCTGATGCATAACCAGTATTTCTCATTCCATTAGTTTTAAAATTTGACTTTCGCCAAGCCGAGGCGGTTCGGTCATAGGCAAATCAGATCTCCGAGCAATCTCATCATAGTGAATAGGCGCTTTAATTCACAGGATCATGCCCGAAGATTTCGGGAACTAGTCATAATCGTTTTGTAATGATATTTTGTATGTTAATTAATCATAATATTACTAATTTAATGATTTTCAATCGCAATAATTCGAGTATTTTATTTTTGTGTGAATATAATTTAATTGTCAAGGAATAATAGCCATACCCATAATATTGACAATACAATAGGAACCATTAGGTATACGGATCTTCCAATTAGATAAGCGTTAAAATCTCTGAACCCATACACACTTATGTAAGAGGGTCTAGTAGGTTAATGAAACAAAAGTGACTTGAATACTACGGTACAAACTCGTCAATATCCACACATCCTATATTTTGATACAAGCACTAGAAATATACAGTATTTTTGCACACAGTAGATAGAGCACTAGCTAGATAAAGCAAAATGAAAAATATTATCGAATTCTTACACTGAACTAATAATACATCGCGAGGAACGCCCATTTTTCGAGTCTGTGTTCTAAGCATTCCTTTAGGTGTTTTAAATAATCTTAACTTTATGATTTTGAACACCTTAGGACACATTAGTGGTATCAACGAATAGTTTTAAGAGAGTTCAACAGTTTCGGCTAGTTCTCGCCTTGTAATTGTACCGCGCGATGCTGTTAAACTTAGCTTTTATCGATACGTGGCTAACGACGATACACTCGAATGTATCGAGATAAGAGCCATTGAATCCCAATCGACAATCGAATCGAGTTTCACAGCAGCGCGTCTCTCGAGCTTCGAATTTTGATAGAATCTTGATTAAAAGTGATAATCATGCAACTGCCAATCTACTATTTACTACCTAAGTACCTATTACAATAGTGTGCCAACTGTTAACTGGTTATGATAATAAACTTTGATATCAATATTTTTGCAGTTTTAATTCTTTGGCAGATGTAGCACGCTCAATAAGTTGATTCAAAGTTACTCTCTATGCATGTGATGAAATTTTGTTTTCTGCCATAAAACCCAGATTTGGATTTAATTTTACAAAGAGCGTGGCATATCAGCCTCGCACTACACCCCCACATGCACTGCAAATTCAATAAGGTCATCTGTACGTACTGTACGCGTGTACTTTCATTATTTGTATACAAGCAAGCTTTTATTGACTGGAAACTTACATTTTATAAGTCAGTAGCATGTTGCACTACACGGGCCTCTCTGTACAGACGATACAAGTACAAATACGACGAGAGCTCACAAATTCCAAAAATTTTACTAGCAATATATTTATCAAAAGAAGTAGCTGAAAAAATAATTTTAGCGATCGGTCTAGTCTTAAAATTAGTACAAAAAAATATCATAAAATTGCCTCATTGCGCACAGTAATGCGCAATAGTAAGTAGATGTGTAGTGCCGCTTTATACTATAAGTAGCCTACAACATAAAGGTAAAATGAAATTTAATTATCACAATCATGGCATATAGTAGTAGCACTGTTACGATACGAGTCTTATTTAATACGAAAATTCACCCATCTGGATAAAGGTAAGCACTGGTCACTATTAAAATTATTAAGTTAAAATTATTTAATTATATAAAACAAGTTAGAAAACTTCGTGTCTTGAATTCGACATTCATGATGTTGTTACTCTACTCAAGCTATCACAATAGTTAACGTGGGATTTGTCTCGTTCTTTTAAAATTAAATATTACTCACAATTTATTACAAAGGACAAAACATTCTACAATTTTGTGATCAGATATTTAGCTATGAAAAACACTAATGGATTGTTGGCATCCGCAGTGCCGCAAGCCCCCGCAGCACGGACGCGGCGCTAGCGCGCTCACAGTGCCGGTGCGGGCGTCCGTGACGCCGCACCGCCGCCGCTACACCTACTACAGGAAGATGTTCAAGCCCATGTGCTACGAGCTGCCCAAGCCTCTCAAGATATCGCTTGTATAATACACTAGCTTTTGCCCACGGCTTCGCCTGCGTAAATTCAATTCTTGCCCCCCTCAAATTTTATCGAGTGGGGTATCAAAATGAAGGGTTTTCAATAGCGATTCTAAATATATATGTATATCTTTATATGTCTATGTCTTTTATTACACTTTTCATACTAAAAAGACTAAACAATTTAAAAAAAAAAACAAAAACCCGACTGCAAATGTTAATGACTGACTAAAAAAACTTTGTATATTATTTTAAATAATTGCAGGGGAGACAAATTATAAGTAGATACAACGATGTCTCGTAGATTGTTTTGTCCCGCCTGCAATTATTTAAAATATACACAAAACTTGTTTTCCCCTTTTTAGTCAGTCATTAGATAACATTTGTAGTTGGTTTTTTTTTAATAATTATTTTTATAAGGACCTATAGAAGCCCTAACTGGATGGATTTTGATGCTGTTTTCAGTTGTAGAAGGCCTACCTAAAAATATAGCGTTGGTTTAATCTTGATACTATGCGTGGCACATAGAACGCGCGCGAGATATTAACAATAGTATTTACGCGCGGTTTTCGAGTGTATCGTAAGGATAAGGTATAAGGTACATAAAATCTGGCCGATAAGTACCCAAGAAAACAATACGTGCGGACGAAGTTGCAGGCACCAGACTGTATATTGGTAAATGATCTTTCAAGCCAGGTTCTGAGTAGCCAAGTAGTCATTTTCGGGAAATCCTAATAATAAGTAAAATAGCGTATGTGTCATATCACTTTATTAATACCTCATTAGGTAAAGAAATAATATAAAAATATATAAAAATCATAGTAAAGTAGGAATGAATGGATAAATGCAAAACGGACAGTGCATTTAGGAATGCTCCTACTTATTATAATTATTATTTTAAATTAAGAGAGCGACGTAACCGTATATGATTAATGTGTAATAAACTTTTATTACTTATTCAATGGAATAATGTCTAGCCACAGAATCATATCTTAACAGTTGTCACAAGTGAATTTGAACCCAAATTAAAGTCAATGTGTGAGTGACAAAATCACACACTTAAAGATTTCGCTATTAAGATATGTATCCGTGGTGCACAATCTAAAATGGCCTAATACAGATTACAAAATTTGTACATGACAAAGGGTAATTTTGTTAAAAGCGTTGTGCATTTACAATAAACTATTTAAACACAACTATGTTTGATTTCATATAAAACTTACTTTCTAAATAAATATTCGATCACGTTTCTAGACTCGTTTTTTTTTATGACAGAGGGAGGCAAACGAGCAGGCGGGACACGTGATGTTAAGTAATCACCGCCGCCCGTAGACACCTGCAACACCTGGGGGGTCACAGGAACGTTGCCGGCCTTTGAGGGATTTATACGCTCTTTTCTTGAAGGTTCCGATGTCGTATTCGTTTTAAAAAGGGGATATATACCAAAATCAAGCAGATTATATGCTAAAATAATAAATTATTTGCGACAACGTCGATCTAAATGTAATATGTTAAACATTTAGATACGTTTGTTATACTAATTCAGCGCAACGTGATCGACTATTAACACTAAAAATATTATTCACACCAACACTAAAAATACGGGTATTTTAAATGTAAATAATATTTAAACATTTGGTAGATAGTTTTATAACCGCACTTAAGGATAGTCATTTGGCCGATTTACCTAAAGATAAAAATGAGTCTAATATTAAGATAGTATTTTTTTTTATGTCAGAGGGAGGCAAACGAGCAGGCGGGTCACGAGATGTTATGTGAACACTGCCGCCTATAGACAACTGCAACGCCTGCGGGGTTACTGAAGCGTTGCCAGCCT
>JADGIL010049893.1:953-14631 GCA_020352625.1 Cactoblastis cactorum
GACTACTTCCATCTGCACATTACAGACACATTTTGAATATATTAACTATCTTTTTTAATATAATAATAAATAATTTTAATGTATTAACAAACAACAGTGTATTAATTTTTTTTGTTGCATAGGGATGGGAAATTTATGCAAAAATCTTTTCGCTATACCTTCTATATAAGAATATAACGTATTAATTTGACAAAGGATTATATTTCCATAATACTTATTATAATTTTCAGGTTAGCAAAAACAATAATTTAAAGGTTTTTTTAAATTATTTACTTAAAAGCTTTATGCCCATCTTATATAAATAGTAACAGAGAAACATTAAATAAAACTATAGGAAAACCTATTTTTATAACTTCAATTTACTTAAAACATATTCATAATATTTGCTACTTTGTAAGTGTGACAATTCCTTTTATTCTAGAATTCAACTAATTTTTATTTTGTGTTTATTCTAAACTTATTTTTAATTTTTTTGGTTGTTTAAAATATTTAAATTTTCCTAATCTTTTGATATTCATTAAATATTTTAAAAAGTGAATATTATTTTACAAATAAGTTTTACTTTTAAATAAAAAAATAAAAAAAATATTTTTTTTTCTAAGTAAAACAATACAAAAAATTTATTTACCATTTCAATAATTTATTTATCTTTGGAGATATTTTATGAATTAATATTTTGATTGATCACTTAATTTGATTTAATATTTTAAAAGATCAAAAAAAAGTATAAATACATGTAAAAAACTGCGTTCATGGATTTGGTGAAAATTTTCTTAACTGTGCTTGGATTATTTTGTGTATTTCTTACTATTAGTGGTTATAATTTAAGAAATAATAGCACTGGTAATGAAGAAATGTTGACGGATTCTCCTATATTAAGTGAAAAACAAGAAATGCTAGTCAATGAAAAGAATAATAAAACACAATTACTTGCCAAAGAAAATATTCCCTTAATAAATAATGAAAACCCCCACAATTTTTCTATAATCAAAGAAGAAAAGATCATTGAAAATGAAAAATTATCTAAGGAACAAAGAAAATTGACTAATGAAGAATTAGACCAAATATTTAACAACATAAGCGATGAAGAAAGAAGAGATGTAACTAACAACCAATTATTTCTAGGAAGGGTATTTTTCTTTACAAGTAAGATGTTAAAACCTATTCAGAATTTCCGTTTAATAAAATTAAAATTAGAAACCAATAATACCGATTCATTAAAAGAAATTTTAAACAAAGCAACTGAAATCAAAAATGATTACTTTAACTCTGTTAACAGTTTTTTAGATGTTCTTTTTAAAGTAAAAAGAAGTCAAATTAATTTATCAAAGTTGTATATAGAGAAAAAAGGTATGAAATTTATTTTATCAGGCAAAATGAAAAATAAGAAAAAAATGAAAAAAAAAGTTTAAAGAAAAAATTGAAGAATTTTATCAAACATATAAAATATTCACTGAAAATATTTCATCTTTGCTAAAAGGATCTATTTTATTAAACGATAAAATGTTTTATATTTACAATGAAGTGTTATCAAATATTAATATAAATGAAATTGAATCATTAATTCATGATTTAATATCTAAAGGTGTTAATTCTCAGAATTCTTTGCTTGTAATTTTAAAAAATGTAAATTTTAAATTGAATGATGGTTTTAGGTTATTCAAAAATTATTATGAAATGTGTAAAGAGAGGTATAATGAAAATAAATTATCTAAAGAATTGTTTAATTTGTGTGAAAATGATTTTTATTCTATTTCTGATTTAATTGAAAGTGTTAATTCTGAGTGGGAAACGGCTATTTCAAAAAATAATGAAATTTTGAGTGAAGAGATTTCTTTTTTAAAAGAAAATGGTATTAATGTTAATTAAAATTAGTAAACTAATATATGTATTTAATTATCAAATATTTTTTTCATTTTAAAGATTATTATAAATTATTTTCATTTTTAAGTCTATAAATATTTGTAAATTAAAAAACACTTTTTAAAATTTTTTTTCTTTATTTCTTAAAATATTTTTGAATGTTGTCGGAGTTCTGGTAGCGGACTCGGCGCCCTGTAATAAAATTACAATAAATATTTTTACTAAATGTTTTGTTCACTATTTTTTTATTTATTTCTTTTGGCTGTTGATTTCTCAGGGGATAATTAATTTTCCTTTAAATAAATTATTTTTTCTAAAAAATTAAGAACCAACAGATGTATTTTTTAGAAAGAATAAAGAGTTATATAAATCAATTTTAAGAAATACTTAGCTGATCTTGATAATTATTTTTACTATCAAAATTTATTTATATTTGTTTGAATGAAATATATTAAATTAAAAATTAAAAAGTTTTTAAAATAATTTATCAATATAATTACTATATTTAAAAATTATTTAAATTATGTAATCATTTGTTAAGATTTAAATTGTTAAATAAAAGGAGTAATAAGATCTTTAAGAGATGTTATTTTTTCAAAAATTTATTTTAATTTTTAAATTTAAATTTTTATATAAAATTATTACTTAATTAAAATAATTTTTTAATAGAAAATAGATTTAGTTAGAAATTAAGAAATACTGTGTTTAAATTAATTATTTTTGAGTAAAACAATAAATATAAAAAAAAAGATTATATTATAATAAAAAATTAAATGATGATTTATAAGTTAACAATTTAAAAATATTAAAACTTTAATGCGTGCATCTAATTTATCACCTATAGTTCTTGTTTATAATACTTTAAAAATAGACTTATTTATAGAAATTTGATCTGTAAAAATCTGTATTATTTTTAAAATACTTTTTGTGATTTTTTAGCATATCTCGATGTATTAGTATAAACAAAATCAAAGTGTGTTTAAACTTAATTTTCTTTATAATTAGCAAAATGGTGAAAATATTCTTTAAAACTCAACCTCTTTACTTAAACCATCCATCAGTTGTAATATCAAAACCCATTTAAAAATGAAAAGTGTAAACCCTGTTAAATATTTTTGAATTTACTAACTTTAAAAGGCACTTCCTTCGTTTTTCTGTGGATAGCACCTATCAGCAAAACATCCTCAATATAAAAAATTTTTCCATTCTATATTTTCTTGTATACAAATGTGATTTACTTATCTCAACAGTATGGTTAACTCCTCTTAGTTTGTTTTTTTTTAAAATATCTATATTGGTTTTTAATAAATAATCTAATTCATAAAAAATAATCAATTTTTTTAGGTTAAAAATCTTTAAATGATCTGTGATATCATATATTTTTAACATCCACTAAAAAGAGATATTGTCGTGATGGGGGTTAGGTTATGAAATTCTAGAAAAAAAGATAATTTTAAAATAATTAAATCTAAAAACACTAGTTTCGTGAAAGATTTTAATTCAACAAACACCTAAAAAAATACGTCAATACTCAAATTTTTTTGCTAATTTTGAGCTTTATAACATGAAAAATCGTATCCTTTAATATGTTTTATTTGTTATATTTTTTATTTTGTTTTTACATCTAAGAAAAATAAAACAATACCTTTCTTTGTTTTTATAAATGTAAAGTGAATATACATCTATTGAGCATGTGATTATTTGATTATTTCTAACATAAGTCTATAACAAATTATAAAGCAATGCTCTCTGACTTTATTCTTCTTAAATTTTCGAAAGTATTGAATATAATAAAGGTGAAATTACTTTGAATATATTAATACTTATTAAATAATTATTTAATTATCTTTTATTTTTTTCAATTAAATAAATTAAAAAATAATAAATTTTACCCCGAAATGCTTAATGTCAACCTTAATTTATTTTTATTTCTGAAAAGGAAATTTTTATGGTTGAGGCATTTGTAGGAACTTTAAGGTTGAAATCGGATAAATGTCTGTAGTAGATTTAAATAAATAAAGTTTTTTTATTTAACTCTGAAATCTCCTCTAACTCTATTCTGCATTTTTCATAAGCTAATTCTTTTATCCTCATCGCTACTTGTAGCTTTAAAGTGGAGTGGGGAACTAATAAAGTGAATCCACTCTTTTGGCATTTTAGATCGGAATACCAATGATGTTATCCCAACTGTTGATCTGAAAAATTTTGCAAAAGTGATAATTTAGGAAACTTTTAAATTCTTCGACAAATGCAAGTTTAATCTATATGGGAACGATGCGAAGCAAAAGTTGTAGAGGAAAGTAAATCAAATGTATCAAAAAAAATACAACCAACCCTATAGTTTGGAAAGGTTTCGGTGATTCCCTGGGATGTTTTTTGTTTTAAGAAGTGAGAGAGCTTCTTTTCATTATAGGTATTATGAACTGTTTCTTCTATTTTGATGTCTTAAAAATTTACTTTAAAAAGTCAATTAGCAAACTAAAAATAAAAGGAATTTGTTTTTTTAGCACAACAACGATCCCAAACATACGTCTCATATAATCGTAGACTATTTAGATTCAAAAAACATTGACACCATTCTTGACCGTCATAGTCGCCCGATCTTAATCTTGTTGAGCATCTTTAGGCCTAAATTAAAACAAAGATTTAAAAAACATAGAAATAAAAATGAGCTCAAAAGAAAGATAACAATTCTTTGGAACAATATAAAACCAGAATTCTGCAACAAATTGATTCTTTGTTAACCAAAAAAGTCAAGAGAAATTATAGAGGCAATGGAAAAAACAAAGGAATAAATAACCCACTTACTAAAAAATATTAATAAACCCTTTTTTAAATTTTTTGGTTGAGCTAATAAAAATTTTTATCTTATTAACACCCCCCCTTAAATTTTTATTTTTTAAAAAATAAAGTTTTTATGAAATTTGTTTTCATAAAAATGAAGGCTAATCTAATATTTTTTACAATTTTACTGTGGATATAATATTATTAAATATTCTAAAATTTATTAAAACGTGCTAAGTGTATTTTTATTTTTTCATATATATTTTGCTCTATTTTTCTTTAAAATGAAATATGAGTATCATATTTTATAGATATAATATTTTTTATTCCATTTAGTTGTATGTATTTATATGTGGGATCGTTTTTCTTTTATTTTAAAATTTTGCTCAGCAGGCTAAAACAACAATCTTTAAAAAATGCTTAATTTTTTCCACGAAAAGTAGAAAGGTATACATCCTTAATTTAATACACGCATTTCCAAAAATTTTTTATATAATGAAATGAATAAAAGGTTTTTAGAAAAAAGGTTATATCATAATATTTTTTAAGCTTCTCAAATCTATAAAAACAACGTGTCAGTTTTTCTTCCACAACTTTAACTAGTTTAGATATATGAATTAACAAAGCCTTTAACCGGTCAAATTACAAATCAAGAATGTTCTGGTATAATTTAAATTGAAAAAATAAAAGAAGTTATTAAAAATAATCTTTTAGATGCACAAAGATAGTGAAAGATCATCCATAATTTGTTTTGAAATGTTTTTATGGAATCTTTAAAAATTTGAATTAAAACTTTTAGTCTTGTTTTTATTAAAGTTTGTAATAAATTTTAAAATAATTTATGAGAAATTTAAAAATTTAAAAAACCCCCCTTAATAAAGGCAAAAATAGTATCGATTTATTTCTAAAAGAGGCTTAAATTATTGTCACTAGTATAATAGCCAATTTTTTGCTTTTTAGTTAATAGAACAATTATGTTTTAAGAAGTTTTAGTTTTTTTTTGTTTTTTTTAATCACAAGTTTCTGGAATGACCTGGCCCATTAAATTAAATAGGATCTACTAAGGAATATCCAATACGAAATTATTCTAAATTAAAGGTAAACATTTGGTGAACCTAACACAAAAAACACAAGAGACCAAACCATACTTGTCACTAATGATTTAAACCTTTGTTTGGATGCTAACGATTTTTTCTAATTATATTTTTAAAGTTTGCAATTTCAAGGAATTTGATCCTTATCGCCTCTATACAAACAATATAGAAGCTCTATAAAAAATATAAAAATATAAAATTCAGAAGCGTGTAGATTTGATCAAAGCAAATTAAAATATTTTTATTAAAATTATAATTTTTATTACAGGAAACTAAAAAAAAAAGAGAAATGAAGTTAAACAATTTATAATATATTGTATACTTTTTAAAAATAATATATTAATATTTAAATGAAGTTCTAATTTAGATTAGCTTTCTAGTTTTTTACCTTTTACTAAATTAAAATACTTAATTAAATAATTTAAAATTATTTCTGTTTTATTTAAAATATCTACAACTTCAATTTTAATTGTTAAAGATGCACCGTTAAAAGACTATATTGGACAGGTTATAGAATTTTAAACTAATTTTTCTATATTTCAGTAAAGTATTTTTTGTCTCAAAAAATTTTGCTAAATTAGCGCTCTACAAATTAAAAATATATTTTTTAATTACTAAATTTAAAAATTATGCTTCAGTTGAGTTTATAAATTACTCACCGCAAATAAATACGCGAGGTTAAATATTTATTCACTATCGATTATAAATTAAAGACACTCGGAGTGTATTAAAGATTAAATAATAATTTTAATAAATAAATATTACTTGCCAATTTTATAGTAAATTAATCTTTTGAAAATATTATTAATTAATAATTTGATCGATCACTTAATCTGATTTAATATTTAGTAAAATCAAAGAAAAAGTATAAATACGTGTGAAAACTGCCCTTATGGATTTTGTAAAGATTCTTTTAAGTATACTTGGATTGTTTTGTGTGTTTATTACTATTAGTGGTTATAATTTAAGAAATAAATCATTGACTAATAATACAAGTAATGATGAAATATTAGACAATTCTCATATCATGAACGATAAAGATTTAGAACAAGAAATTTCAGTATTTGATGATAGAATTTTAAAAAGCAGTAATTTAATTTTAACTAACACAGAAATTCCTCCTATGGTTATAAATGAACATGTACACAATGATTCTTCTACCAAAGAAGTAGTAAAAGATCAGAAAAAAGAATTAGAAGAGGATAGAGATTTTACCAAAGAAGAAGTAGAATACATTTTTTATCACATATTTGACACAGAAAGAAATAATGTGACTAACAATGAAATATTTAATGGAAGAGTATTAATTGCTACGAGTAAAATTTTAAGACCACTTCGAAAGTTAAAAGAAATAAAACAAAAATTGAGAACGTATGATTATGACTTATCAAAAGAGATTTATAAAAAGATAAATGATTTAAGAAATGAGTATTTTGATACTGTTAATAGTTTCTTAGAAATTTTATTTTTTGTTAAAAATAACCAAATGGAATTATCAAAGCCGTATTTGGAGAAAAAAGACATAAAATTTATTTTATCTGAAAAAAATAAAAATGAGAAAGAAATTAAAAAGAAGCTAGAAGAAAAATTCAGTGCAATTCGTCAAACTTATATAACATTTACTAAAAATATTTCAACTTTCCTTAGAGAATTTATTTTAGTAATCAACAAAATTTTTTCAATTTACAAAGAATTATTATCAAATATTGATTTTAAAGATTTGAAAGATGGAATTGAACCTTTAATTCATGATTTTATACATGATAGTATTACCGCCAAAAATTCTTTGATAATAATGTTAAAAAATGTTTATTTTAAATTAACTGTTGGGTTTGAGCTGATGAAAAATTATTATGAATTGTGTAAAGAAAAGCATAGGACGAATGAATTATCTGATGAGTTGTTCAATTTGTGTGAAAAGGATTATAATTTTGTTTCTGGGTTAATTGATAATTTTTATTCTGAATGGGAAAAAACTGCTTTAACAGGTAATAAAATCCTGGATGAGCAAGTTTTTTTCTTGCAAGGGAAAGGTTTTGATATTAATTCAAGTTAGTTAGTTAAATAATATTTAAAGTTAGTGTTTAAAAGTATTTTTATATTTAAATACATTTTTAATATTTAAAATTTTTATAAGTGATTATAATTTTTTTTAAAGATTTAAGTAAATTAAAACAGAAAATTAAAAAAAAATTTGTGAAGGTGAATCTTTTTTTACTTTAAATTTAATATTAAAAATCTTTATAAAAAATTTTAATTTTAATTTTTTAGTTTTTAAAAATGCTTTAGTTTTGGAGGTAAGAAAGATTTTTATACAATTATTAAAAAAAACGTCAATAGAGTGCACGGTTTGGTTTTAGCGGGTGAAAGGCTCGCGGTATCTTGAACTATACTTAAGTATAGGAAAAATATTTTACCGTATGTGTTCGTCAACTAGGTATAAATATTCTTCTTTAAAAGGTATAACGAATAGATCTTCGTATGGATTTCCCATCCCTAAGCAACACAAAAAAATTATTACAAAATGAAAAAAAAACAATGATAATTATATATTTATTTATTAAAAAATAATCATAAAAAGGTTAAATTACAGAAGTATATAAAGTACCTTAGTATTCATTCAGGCATAAACAATACAACTTTTTAAAAAAAACTATTTTAATAAAAGTACTTTTGAAAGAGTGTTTGAAAAATTGTGGAAGATAAAGGTTTTTTTGTTAAAAATGATTCTTTTATTTGTCATTCGAAAAAATTATTTACTTGAAAACATTGTTTAAGAAATATAACTTAGCAATAAACAAAATTTAATATTATTTTACGCCAGAAATATTATAAATCTTTAAAAATAAAAAACTAATATTTTGTTACTTGTTAGTTTATGGTTCGAATTATTATTGTTTAAATACATAAAAGAAGGATCATTAATTTAAAATATTCTTTTTTGTATGTTTCTTGTGAAAAATTGTTATGTTTACAATAATATTTACTATTCATATTTTAAAAAAAGACATATATAAATTTTTTCTTTGACTCTAAATGATTTAGATGAATACCTTATATTTGAAAAAAAAATCCATTCCTGACTATTTCATTAATTTATTCTCAAAAATTTTTAGATAAAATTTTCAATATAATTTCATCATATTATTTTCTGAGTAAAACTTTATAAACAACATCCTATAATTTGTAAACACTATGTTCAAACTTTATCTTTGTTTCAGTTTGTCAAACCATTAATTTATAGAATTGTTTCTAATAAAATTTATGAAGGGTAAAAAATAAACGTTTATAAATTAAAAATATTTATTTTTTTTGTAATAGAGCAAAAAAGTTTTTTCTTATATTTTTAGAGATAAAACACACATAAAAAAATTTTATCATTTAATTAGAGATGAATAAAACAAAATTTGTTTATTATTATAAGAAAAAAACTTCTTAACTAGTTTAAAAAGAAAAATATTGATTTTATTTTATTTAAATAGAGAAAATAACAATTTAAATAAAATAAAAGAATCAATAAAATTTTAAACTAATGCATCTTTTCTATCAGAGTTTAGCAATATTTACATTGAAGTTAATCATAATGCTTATATACACATTAAAACAAATTTTATAAAAATTAAAAGAACTAATTTTGCTTAGACTAAGGTATTATGTCTATTTTTTATGTGAAAAGCTGTTTTTTAAGAATTAAACTGGTTTTTTAGTTTTATTTGTTTCATCGATTCACTGAATTTTTAATTATCTTTGATTAATTAGTTTATTTTATTTGTACAAGAAATTAATTAAATTTATCTTTTCTTTAACAATCATTGGTCATCGATCAAAGAAAGGGAAATTTAATTGTTTAATTTGAAATTCAAAGTATATGACTAATAGTGAGTAGAGAAAAATTGAAGAGAATCAGACCGAATAAAGGTTTATTTTATATAGAATAATATTTGCTAATTTACATTTAAACCCCATATCCTGTAATCATTTACCAGTTTGTAATTTTAAATTACATCTAAACAACAGTACCCCCAAAATCGACTATTTTTTTATTTGAAAGTGGTTATCGTTTAATTAGCAATTTATATTTAAATAAATATGTTATACGTAACTTTATTTCTCTAAAAAGAACCTTTTTATACCCTTATATTAAAAATTTTGTGGTGTTTTTAACAATAATTTCATCTTAATACGTCAAGATTTATGGAGTATGGTAGGATAAAACTGTAAATATCAGACCAATCACAAATCCTTTTAAGATAAAATTTAAATAAAAAATTAATTGAATCTACTTTAATATTTCTATCCTAAATATTTTTTGATTTCTAAACATAACATCTAAAATTTATTTTAATTTTAAAACTTTAAATTTAATGATGTTTACTTTTTAATACATATTTCATATAACTTTTAAAGATTTTATAATTTACAATTTTTAAAATTAAAAATGTTAAATTAAGATGTAGAATTAAGTCAAAATAAGAAATTTAGCAAGAATTATAAATTATTGTGTTGATTATTAAGTATTTCTTTATATAAATACATTTTTTATAGAAAAATTATTAATAAAAATCAATTATAAACATTAATAATAATATAAATAATTCAATCATAAAACTTACTTTAAAATATTAAGTGTTTTTTTAAAAACATATTTTTGTTCAATGAATCCTTTGTTTTATTTTATCATTAAAATATTATATGAGTTTGACTCATTTTAAAAGAATATCTGGTTCTAGACTGAAAGAAATATTTAAAAAATTAGAATTTCCTTATAACTTTTCAACATAGAAATAGTTTTAAATATACTGTTCTAATCAATTATGGATATAAGTTGATTCTTATTAACTTTCATAAAAAGTTAGATCGTTGTTTAGAAAACATTAAAAGAATTTATTCTAAAATTTATTTTGTTTTTCTTTCTAAATTTCATTAAATTTTAATTTTTACCCCTGTTTTATACTATAAATGGAAATATTTTTGACATTACAAAATTTTGTATACATGCATTTAAATAAAAAAGAATCCTTTTTGCCAATGAAAAGTGTAAAAAAACTAATCCAGTACTATGAAACCTTAAACATAGAAGAGCAAAAGGAGCAAGAAGTTCCTTCAAATAACAACCAAACAAAGACCACTCCTGAAATTTCGGTAGAAGAAAATAAAGATAAACTAAATACTCAGCAAGATTCTACTAAAGATAAGCCAAAAGAAAAAGGTATTGTTCAAATACCAGATGTTGATGACTCTTTGGTTTGTAATATAGCAGAAGAACCAAGAAGCATTAAGGATCTGGTAAATTTTTTTGAGAATGGAAATGAAAACAAAGAATTAAATGCGGATCTTGACCAAGAAAAGAAAGACGGAAATGATGTTTTAACCCTAGAAAATCAATATGAAAAATATCCACACAAGAAAATAAACAAAGCACTTGAAATAGAAGAAGAAGCAACCCTACCAGTTAAGGATTTGATAGATATTTTTGAGATATATGGTAACAATAGAACATATTCTTATGGATTAATAAAAAGAGAAAATTTATCTGTTAAATTTACAAATGTAAGAAGGTTACCAATAAAAAGGGGTTTAAAGGCAGGACTAATAAGAAAAGGGTATTTTAGAAGTGGTCCTAAGAATGAAAGTTGTTTAAAGCCTAGTAGTTTGAGATGTATATATGGAGTGATCATGTGTGATTTGAAATAAATGAAATAGAAAAATTTTTTTGAATTTACAAAATAATATATTTTTTAACATTAAAAATTAGTTTTTTATAAAAGAAATTGATTTAATCAAGATAATTTCATATAATTTTATTAACAATATGAAAATACTTTTAAATGGAGAAAATTTTATATCAGGGTTAATTTTAATTAAAAACATTTTAACGCTATATTTAAAAGGAGGGGTTTATTTAAGCGATACTTGCAAGATAATTTTCGGTTCGTTTTGATTTTAAAATATTAGACAACATTTAATTATGTTTTATACATTCGAAAACTTACATATCTAAGTGTATTGAATCTTCGTTTTTGAAATAAAATATATATATTTTCATATGATTTTTACTAAAAACCAAAGACGATTTTTTTTGAAATTTTGAAAGATTAAAATAGAACATTTAATAAAAAAATTTTTTTTCTTAAATATTTTATAAATTTATCAATATAAGTTTTATTTATATACCAAGAAAAATAATATACTTGTTTAAAATCGGCTAAAATTTTGAGATTTTTTAGTAATAAGGGTTGGATGTCTTGATGGCCCTAGTCACTTTGTTTCTAGGAGTGTAAAGAATATAAAATTGAGAATGTATGATTTATTTAAAACTTTCCTTTAAATATCTTTCTAGGAAAACAATAAGCCAATCCCTTTTCGGCTTTGTTCTATTACTCCTTTTCTTCTAAAAAGGAGAACTAAGATCAACGTATCCAACAAATAAGATCATTTTTGTAGAAAAATAATTTTTAAAAATATCCTTTTTAATAACATAATTAAATAATAAGACTTTATTAATCTTTGAGTTTTGTAAAACCATTTCTCTAAAAATCGAATTACATTATTCATAAATCTTTTAAGAGAAAATGGATATTAGAAAAATATAAAAAAACATTATTTTAAAAAAATTAAAAATTTATAAATTTTTATATCTTAATTTTCTAAAACTACACTTGTCTTTAAATTTTCTTTTAAGGTTGAGTATTGGTAAATAAAACAAGTATAATTTTATAAATTAAAGGCTTCAATAAGTATAAATAAATGAATTTAAGATTTTTAAATATTGAAATGTAAAAAAATTAAAAACTTATTAATAATTGTAATAATATTTAAGGATATTCAAATTTTGTCTTTTTTTATCATTATTGTAATCAAATAGATTAAGTAAAATTACAACACATTCATATTTCTGTAAACTATTTGGATACTTTTAGCAAAACGGGCCTCAAAGTAGAAAGTCATATACGATTCAAAATCTTTATAAAAATAAATAGAAATTCCGTTGGGTCGTTCCGAATTAGAAAATATATATTTTTTAATATTTTGAAATCAGTAAAAAACATTAAAATAAAAATGTTAGTATAGATAAAGTTTTAACTATGATAATTTATTTAGCAAAAATCGTGTAAATCTTCTTAATAACTTTCAATATTTAAAAAAATAGTAAAATATTGAACTCAATTAGATAACACTTAATCGTTTGATTCTCATCTGTTACACTATTTTTATGCTTTAATGTGCTCAAAGTTTAGAATTGTAATGTTTTACTATGATTTTAATTCATTTCAAAATTATATTGCATTTAACAACTAAAAACTTACATTATTTATATTGAAACTTTTTTTATTTCGTTTATTTTCAGGGCGTTTTCGGAATATATTTATTTTTTTTAGTGTTTTGATTTAAAATTTAGTATATAAGTTATATTAATTTGAAACAGGACTTTTTAAATCGATTTCGTCGTAACTAATTAAATTGATATGAACAATTTTTTTAAAGGGTTTTATTAAAATTTTAAAGTAAGAAATGTTTAACAAATAATTATTAAAAGGATAAATTGATCAAAAATTTTGGTTTAAGAAAATAAAAAAATATGATGGTACCCTCCTCTAGTTTTATTACACTTTAATTTGATTTTATTTTGTTTCATAGAAATTTTTAAGAATATTAAAAAAATTTTTTAAAACTCATTAAGGTGAAAATATTCATGTTAAAAGTTGCTGTAAGACTAAATATATTCCTTTAAATGCAAAAGAGTTAAGTTATAATTTGCAAATTTTTTTTAGGTCATTACAAGCATTTTTTAGTTTAGCAAGAAAGTATGATTTACTTTTAAATTTATAATACTGACATATTAGAAGTAAATAAAAGCGTAAAAAGATTTTTTAACTCTAAAAGCTCTAAAACTTGAATAGTGAAGCTTAAGAGTTTAAATTTATCTCAGAGAGATT
>JADGIL010049911.1:0-10317 GCA_020352625.1 Cactoblastis cactorum
ATGGACTTCTTGTTTACCAACCTCATAATAATAGCAAAATTCGTTTTTATAACGTTTTTGGTGTATTACTGTTTCTCTACAATTAAAAGATTCGAATCATATTCATTAGTTGCCAGTAGATTTCAATACAGATACACTATCTCGTCTTTTTCTCTTACGGTGTTGACAGTTGACAGAGTGTGTTATGCCAATACATGTAAGGTGTCCCGAATAGCAGAATAATATTTGAAAAAAATTAATTGTTACGCGGTACAAACTATGAAGTCGGTTAAAAATAATACTTATGTGCCCAAAAATCCACTGCATCAATTACGTAAATAAAATCTGGGACCAAAAGCCGGTGCATTAAGTGTAATTATTTTCAGTCAACAAAACCGGTAAAACCAGTTGAATTAATTTAACTAATTATTGAGGAATTTTAATCCAAACACATAAATGAGAGGAAAGTTAACATATTTTGAATAATAAAAAAAATAAAGAGTTCCTATATTTTACACGTTGTGTCAGAAATTATGAAATAACGTCATGCTACGCAATTACTAATATATGTAAAAATAATTGAGCGTGTGAACTAAGCTATTAGGTACTTTTAATTTATAAAATAGCTGAGGAATACCTCTAATAATTGACTTTATAAGACAAATAATAATATTGTTTAACTGTAGATCTCGTAGTTTATATTGGTCAGAATTTTGTAAGAAAATATTACAAATATTATATTTAAATATTCCCCATGATTGTTTTTAATTTAAATTGATTAATAAAACTAATAATTAAAAAGTGTCAAAATAATTTAAATGATATACTTACTGGTTATTTCCAACGCGGTAATTCCAATTAAAAACAGGCACTTTATACTCGTTATCATTTTATTTTAAACTTTATTTGGTGATGTTATAACATAACTGGTTTGAAAATTTTAATAAGCGTCCTTACGAACGTTCGAGAGGGTTTCGTAACGATCAGCTGATTTGGTAAAAGCGTGGCGTGCGGTGCGTGTGTGGTTGATGTTAGGACTGAGAGCGAAAGTGCGGGCCCTGTCTGCCCCTCTACGAAACGAATAATCGCGGATCTTGTACCCCAATATTACGTAGTAGCTGTCATAATTAATGGTTACGCATGGCAAAATTACCCATGTTGTCAAGTTCCGTTGTTTGATTACGACTTTTATGTTTTGACCCCTGACAGGATATTCCTCGTATAATGGTGTCGTAACTTAGTTTATAGTGTTGTAAATCAGAATCTTCTGATTATTGATAAGGCTAAATGACATATTCAGAGGCGATTTAGGTCGAAATCCATTAAAATTATAAAATTCTAATAAGTGTAATACTTATTGATTGCAATCCTTTTTTTTTAAGGAGGATTATGATACTAGATTGGTTACCTAATTAGAAAAAAAATATTTTGATCCCAAAATTTATTTACGAAGGCAACATCGGTTTTGGCAACCATAATAGAATTTCAAACTCAACCTGCAATTAACGAGTATGTGTGTAATAGAGTCACGATTACAAATCATCAAACCTAATTTAGTACTAAACTTACATTTCGATGGATCGAAACATAAAATTTATTTTTGTCCACACAAACCGACACAATGAGGCAAGTATTTAGCTTTTCAACACACAATTAACCACTTGTAAGTATATGCGACATCTGACATGCTGTTTTATGAAGCAATACTCCACACCATTCTTACCACATTGCCTAATTTGTGGATGCTAAACGACAAAGGTTTGGTTGCAACAAACATGGGTGGTTGTCGCAATATCCTTAAATTCAGGATAAGAAAATTACACGAAGGTAACATATTATTGGTCCTAAAGCCTTGAATGAAGGTCAGATGACAAGTAAATCCGGTAGTAATTTTGGTTCAAATATTTTAAGAGAGTTATGTATGTGGGTAGGTACTATTAAGATCATATTATATTAATGATACTGTGGATACTATAAGGTAATATATTATATTCGTAAGGTGAGTTTTCACTCACAGAATAACATGACAAAAACAGCGATGAGTGCATACAATTTTATTATGAAGAACTTCATACAAATTTGAATTGTATTTCACAACAAGTTAGTTATATATGTAATGAGAAACAATAAAAAAAGGAACTAGATAGGTGCTCTTTTTTATGGCTTTTGTCACCCAGGATGATTAAGGATTTTAGTGACATTACATGTATACATATGTTTATTAGTTTAACGTAAGATTAACGTTTAACGAAATATTTTACAGAACGGAGGTTAGTAGCTCTCACACATATTATACTATACTACACACACAAGTAGTATATCTCACATAAATATCTAAATCGGAATCTTATACATACACATAATAAAACTGTAACTGGATATGTCTGTACTTAGAAGATATCAAAAAGAAAACATTATAAGGGGTCTTTATAAGGCCAATAGAAGCCAAAAATATTATTTATCTGTCTTTTTGTTGGTATCACACAAAAATTACTGGGTGGAATGTGATGCGGTTTTTGTACCGTAGAAGGACTAACTTAAAATATAGCTTGGTATCATCTTGATACGCCGATTAGAACCCGAGATATTGAAAATAGTAATAACGCGCGGACGAAAAGTAAAGTTAGTTGTGAAATAAAAATTGATACCAGTTCACGGAAATATAAGTATCTTACGTGTTTTCTTTAAATTATGAATATTAAAAAAAATCACCAGTAGTAAAAAGTACAGGTTCTAAAGAACTGCGTATGAATACGGAAAGTTTTAAAAAAATACTCTACTTATTATTTTTACTTACATCTATTGCTGGTAAATGAAACAAACTAAATCGATTGTATTGTTTTTAAAGGTCTAAAATAGTCTATGTTCTACCGTATTACTATAATATATTTTAATAAAATAATCAATATTAAGGTTCATAATTATTATTTTGTCGTTTATTTGGCCCTCTTGCATAAGGAGGATTTGGGTTTGTTCTGAAGAAGTATAGACCAGTTACGCTGCAAAAAAAGAAAAAATATATATAATAAAAATTACTAAAATTATTATTACTCTTCTTTTTATTTACTTTTGGTTACGTAGTCGACCTCGTTGGCGCATTTTTCAGGTTCGATCTCAGATCAGGTCAAGAAATATGATCTTCTGATTGGTCTATCTTCATTATGTTTTTATGTTAGATAGAGCCATCAAATAGTGTGGTTGTCATATTATCTCATTACGCAAATCTCGAACCTACTTTGGGACTAATTCAATCTGTGTGATTTGCCTGTATATATTACTTATATCGTGCTGTTATTGTCATTATTTTTCAAAAAAGACAATATATATAAATGGGAAATAGGGAGAATTCACATAGCCCCAAAATTTGTTCGAAACTAATGGGATGCTAACTCAACAATACGGTGTTTTACAACAAATATAGTAGATAAACATCCGACAGCCAGGTCAATCAAACCAGACCGGGAATCGAACCTGAAACCTCCTGAGTAGCAGTAGCAGAAGGTATATTAACCTTTATATTACCGAGGTCGTGCTTTTTTATTGACTTCAATAAAAAAGGTGATTCTCAGTTTAACCTGTATTTGTCCACGATTATCTCGCGTTTGGCTTAACAGATTTTGATGTGGTTTTCAAAAAGTGTTTGTTACACTTAGGAGAAGGTTTTTTTTATTGTAACCGACTTTAATAAAAGGAGGTTTATTGAAGGTGATACCTTTTCTTAAGAAAAAACAATTTTTGTTGTTGTAAACTTTTCAATAATATCAAACACAGTAAACTACATAATTATATTTTAAGTACGTACTTATCAAGCATGGACTCTCCGTACAAGACCTCCTCATTAGAATCGTAAAGTTCACACCAACCAATCATGTAACTGATCCAGGAAAAACACTGTGTTCCATAAAAGCCTACATCACTATTGATTGACTCTGCGTAGTAAGCTGGGGCTCTAGCGTGGTCACAGCTCGATTTTGCTGAAATGTATATAAAAAAAGTTATATATTTTTTATCATCTAGACGATAGCTAATAATCCAGTCTGATTTATGAAGGCTAAAATATTTCGAATTTGTCAAACCAACGTTGTGGAACCCTTACTGAGGGAGCCCGATACTCACTTGACTATTATTATTTAAATATAATTCATAAAGCAATAATTAGATGAACACTAAAGTAGACCATTAAATATTTTATTTAACTATACAAATATAGACAATAATCAAGCTCTTTTGAGACAATAGGGACTAAACCTGCTTGAGTTTCTTTCGGCATTTCTTCTCGGCAGAGGTCGTTACGAAATGCTGGTAGTATATAGCTTGATAATATTCATTAAATACTGACGTCAAAAAGTGCCTTTGAAGTCTTATTTCTGAATAAAAGTTTTGATTTTGAATAAAACGAAAATTCCAGAAGAAAAATATATATGGCTTTGAAATTAAGTGTAAAGCTACAATTATTTTTAAATTTAACTGGCAAAGCAGGCCAGACGGACACACGTGCCTTAATAAGAGTTCAGTTCTTTTCCTTTTTAAGTACGGAACCCTAAAAAACAAATCAAACTGACACTGAGTATCACTGTCAACACAACCAGGTTGACTGAGTCCTCCATTGGCATAGAAGTCGACCTTCCCGCAACTTTCCAATTTACCCCTCTCCAAAGCGTTAGTATGGAGTACGTCAACGAATTTAGCGTCAGAAGGTTGGAGTTTCTTTCTAGTATTTTGTGTGACAAAAAGTGGTAGCGCCGGGTCTAATCCTGAAAATAAATATAAAGAGGCAATTCACACAGATTGAGTTAGCCCTAAAGTAAATCAGAGACTTGTTTTATGGGATACTATGTCAACGATAATATATTTTATGATAAATACATATACAGATAAACATCCAAAACCCAGGCCAATCAGAAAACGGTTTTCCTTGATGACCTGACCGAGGATCGAACTCGAGACCTCCTGAGTAGCGGTCAGATATGTTAACCGTTACACTACGGATTCGTCAAAAACCTTACGGTCTTCTTGGTCAAAAACGTCGAAAAAGTATAATAAATTGTTGAATAATATTTATAAAGCAACAAGACTAGCCATTTGGTTACCACCACTACCCACTCTGCTCCCGTAACCTTTTATAATAACGGGAATAAACTAGCCTAACCTTGCTTATTAAATAAACCGCCTAATATTAACAATTTTTCAAATCGGACCTGTAGATCCTAAGATTAACGCTTTCAACTAAAAACAAACATTTCGTCTTTATTTTATTATGTACAGTATAGATGTCGAGGTGTAGATAAAACGACAATAAATTTTGTCATATAATAGAATTTTAAATGAACTAAGTATGTCTATACATGGGGGATGTTTAAGAGAAACATCTATAGGGACTTTTTAAAGGACCTGTAGACGCCAAAACAATTGTTTTGTCTGTCAGTCTGTATGTTTGTACGTGCATCACACGAACACTACCGAACAGATCTGCATGAAATTTGGCACAGTGATGGACTATGACCTAGAATAAAAGATAGGCTACTTTTTATCCTGGAAAAATGTACGGTTCCCGAGGGATATAATTATAGTGTCCATTGCTCGGACGAAGTCGCGTGCATTAGCTAGTATCAAAATAACCTTATCAAGGTATGTTTCATTGGAATCGAGACACATTATATTATGTTCCTCATCTCGACAATTTGACTTGCAAGGTGATTTTCTCGTTGCTGTTATTGATTTGTCATTATGCCATCCAAGATATAACATTTCCTATCTTAAGAATGGAACCTAGAACCCATGGTACTTATCTTTGTAACCACAAGAATAGACATGTCTTCAACGATAAACTTACCAGATAGTCTGACCAATTTACCAGACTGCATATTCTTGCCAGTGTATCCAGCCACGTGAGCGCCAAGGCTAAATCCTATGATATGAAACCTGGTAAGATCAAAGTTATATGTCTGAACTAAGGTATCAATCAACTGGGCTGTGCACATCCCTACCAGCTCCGTGTTACTTGCAGCCGCTTCGTAACAGGGCGATTTGGCTATAGGGTTATAGTCGAGTGAAATTATATTGTAGTTGCAGCATTTCATGTACGCTGAAAAATATACATGTCTATAAAAATGTGGCTAATAGTTAAATGAATTGGTCATTAGGTGTTATTCATTATCACATTTATGCAGATAAGCAAAGTCATGAATCTTAAAAGATATTGCAAGCTACGCAATATCTTCCTTTCCTAGTGTAACGCCTACGAAAAGTAGATATTGTTTTAAAAGAATTTGAATGAATTAATTCACGTACTTACATAACAAATGAATATCATTTTACATCAATTAAAACCAAATATGCACGACGGAATTACTAACGGACTTTCTATAGATTTAAAACTGTTTTTGTTGAAGACTTTCGTCTTTGCTATTAATTTTAAAATCGACACCTTATTAATATGTATATTTAAATACTTATAAATTTTTATGCCATTTTTTTTTTACAAATAAATATAATACAACAAATAGCTAGTTCATTATACGTTTCAATAACATCTCATACCTGGTCGTATTTCTGTGTTAGGCGAGAAATCTTTATGTCCCGTGTACCCGTGTATGAGGATTTTGATAGGCGCTTCTTGAACCCACGGCGCAGATGTTATGGAATTTTTATCTTCGACACGTAGTTGATGTGGCTCCTTTTCATTGGCTCTGAAATATAAATATAATATTAATTATGGATGCATAATCTATACTAATTTTATAAACGGGAAAGTGTCTTTGTTTGCCCGTCTTTTAATCAAAACCAAACAACGGATTAGCGAATAGCAACCGATTAGTTGAAGGGCTAGATACTGACGTAGGCTACTTTGCTCGCGTCAGATTTAGGGGGTAAGACCCCCTAAAATTGATAGCCGTTTAGCACAGCTAGTACTTATATTACACCTTTTGACTTAAACTTAGATTATTTCCTTCACAAATATATAACACCTATTAAATCCATACGTACAAAGGTGCGGGCTTCGAAGTTGACTACCCAGTATATAACATATTATTTAGTTTACTTACCGTGTATATAACCAAAATGTAACGTTTTTATTCGGACACTCTTTTGGGGGCTGAATACAACTTGCCTGCAGTTGTGCTGAAATTTTTATAGTTCTCATGTAAAAAAAATATGCAAGTTCATTAGTTAAAGCATTTACTTTGTGATCCAGAGGTAGCGGGTACGAATCTCACTGGAAAAAATGTTTGTGAAAAGTTGTTTCCCGTCTATGATATGATACTAGGATTGGTGCAGATGATTGTCCGAAAAAAATATCCGTGCTTCGCCACGTTGAGTTGCGGACGTCCGGAACGCTATCGAACGTTTATATTAGTAACAAATCCTAAGAGTGGTTTTGGAATGATTAGGAAATATTTATGAAATTGATATGATGGCGTATTATTTATGAAATAAAGGGGCTTTTGTTAACAAAATCTAAATCCGGGTATTTTACTGCAGCCAAATCCTTCGTAAGCGAGTAGGGCTCGCTCTAAGCCGATTATTGTACATCTAAGGAATTAGATTAAACGACTTGTATTATTAGTTATTTCAATCTTATGACTGCTACTTCCATGTAATTGTACATCCATGCTGGTCTGGGAGCGAAAGAAAAGCTTAGAACCTACCAGCTGCTTACTCGTCCCGCGCAGATTGTAAAAGCCAAGTATGTGATAGGGCTTGAAACAGAAATTCTGACACCTTCTTTTTTACTTTCTAAGCCCACCATTTTGCTAAGCGTGGCCTTCGAGTCTCCCTACTCTATCATTGTCTATCCCATAAGGGATAAAGACGTGATACTGAATCTAATGAATTTTTTTGAAAGAAAATCTATATTATTTTTCAATTAACGTATACATACATACATATATACCTTTTGTTCAAATCGCTTTATAATTCATATAAATTATCAAGCGATTTGAAGAAAGCTATGTAACTTGAGCTTGACATTGGCTAAGCGTTTCTAAGCGTAGACGAAGCATCAAGTACGTTGGCAAAGAAGTTGTATTTTAAAAACAACTCTTATCTCATCAATTAGTGTTCCTGACAATTTTTATGGTAATTTGGTAGATAAAGCGCAACAAATTATATCTAGTTATTACCATGAAACATTATTTTTCTAGGGCTGCGTCCTTCAAAAGGTAATTAAAAAAATAATAATATGATTTTGTAATGTGTGTTTGTCTATCTGTGCTTCTAGCTGGTTTTTTTATCCAAGTGTTATCCCGGTTGCGTCCTCAACATCAGTCGTGAGGCTTCTGAGCCCGGGGGCCGCTACCTAAACGAGGAGATTTACTTGGATTTGGCACTGATTTTTACACAAAGCGACTACCATTTGACCTCTGCAACCCAAAGGATTAACCAAAATCAATCCTAGGATAGGTTTATACAAACGCTAGATGGCGTTCGAGACCCACAGCTTAACGTGCCTTTAGAAGCACGGAATCATAGCTACCTTTTCGGATAATCAGGTGATTTAAGCCTGCAATATCCTAACCATACTAGAAATAACTTTTTACACAAAGTAATCTCCAGTGGGATTTGAACCCACAACCTCCGGATCACAAGGACCACGGAGACCGTATTAAAAAAAATAACAAAACTATATATATATGTAAAGGGCGCATTAAAAAAAGTAGATAAGACCGCATAAATCGCGACAAAGCCTTATAATTAATAGATTATCATTTTATTGAAGTTTTAATTATAAGTTTGAAATTTGTGTTATGAAATATGTAATGAAAAATATTATATTTTATATCAAATATATAGATGAGGAAAAATCAAGAAATTACCAGGATCCAACATTGTTACCATATCCTATAGCAAAAGCGCTGTTGAATTGGTCATATAGAAAATTTGTAGGTCATTTCAGTAATATTTCGTTGCTGTTTATTATATTTAATTATAAAAGTCCTCTTTGATGTAAAGCTATCAGTTCCTTGCAAGGTTTGGCGTCAAACTGCAGTTATTTTTAGAGATCAGTTCCCAAAGGATAAAAAAACAATTATTTACTACTGACATTTTATTAGTTAAAATTTCACAGATAATTAATTGCTGTTGCCGCTATATTAATAAATACTAAATATATAATATAAAATAAGTAGGTACTAAAAGTGAGGGCTCCCAAACAATCGATACGTAACAGTTCGTACATATGTTGCGTAACTATAAAACAGTAACCGAGCTAGGTATGTCTGTACATATGAGATCTTAAGAAAAAAGAATTGGAGGATTTTTAGGAACTATAGAACAATTTTTTTTTTTAGAATTTTTACCTAATTCTGCTTTTAGTCACATTTTGGGTTGCGAAGGTCCAATGGCGGTCGCTCTGAGTAAAATCTTATCCCTTAGTTTAAGTAGCGGACCCGAATATTTTATATTTACCCCCTTTTTATGTGGTTGAACCGATTTTCATAAAACAAATAACTTAATCATGATAACATAGCAACAACAAATATTTACATAAAAATTGCAAAAATCACGTTTGTTCAAACAAGATTAGATTTGTTGATTCGAAATAGTTTATTTAAATATCGAAATTATCTCATAACTCATAAACTACTTGATCGTAATTTTATTTTTCAAAATCATACTGTTTTTTTAGGGGCTCATTGAATGCATCTACCTTCCAAATTTAAATCTAATAGTATGCATAGTCTCCGAGTAAACTATGACATACAAACAGACGGACGTGATAAAATTTTATGGTTTCGATTCCGATTTTGCCAGTTTTTTACGGAACCCAAAAAAAGACGAACAATATCGATATCCGTTAAAGAAAATACCATTATAAAAAACTTCACTTGACAATTCTATAGTCATTCACAGGGATAGGGTTGTAATGCACATGAATTAATAAAGTGTAAATTTATGAGTATAAAACTTAAGAAATAATTATTTAATTTAACAGTAAATAGCTTGCCGTGCCCATTTTTCTGGTGGCATGCGGCAGATATGCCCTGCCCAATACCACTTAAGCTCCGCTGATCTTACGCCTACGTCAGCAATTCCAGTTTTGGAGCGCAACTCTGTGTTTCTTATTCGGTCTATGCGATGTACACCTAGTATACTACGCTCCATAGCCCGTTGACAAACCTTGAGTCTGGATTTTTGATCTTCGGTCAGAGACCATGTCTGAGCACCATAGGTAAAGATAGGCAGAATACACATGTCGAGGAGTTTTCGTTTGGAAAATGGGCCCAGAAAAATGGGCACGGCAAGCTACCCTATGGGAACCTGTCGGGCGTAGGCGAAGGGGCAGTCCGCGATAGAGATGGCGGGTCGACATTGGCGCTTTTTTGAAGGAGTGGCAGG
>JADGIL010050054.1:0-15016 GCA_020352625.1 Cactoblastis cactorum
CGTGTTCAAATCCTGTTTAAAGTTTCTGTAATAACACTGCTAATGTTTAATTTTTATTTAATAATTTTGTCTTAATTATTAACATCCCGACGTTATAAAAAAATGTTGTTGTAAATGTCAATAGTTATTACAACAACAACATAACATAAAGAAACGCCGTGTATTGACACTATCAAAATCAAAAATATATATTTTTTAAATTAATATACTTAAATAACAAAGTGCTGAAACGAAAAGTATGAAAATAAAAAAAGCTGGTACAATATTAAACTGAAAAAAAAATGTAGCGATAAAAAAGAACAGTTTTCAAATTCAAACAACGAAAAACCATAGATCTATACGATTCAAACTTCACTACAGGCTGTCAAATACAAAATAGAAGTTGGCAGAAAGTAATTTTGCTGTAGGTTTATTAAATACACAAAATATCACGTCTTTCACTTTAAGAGAGATAGACAGAGTCTAGCCACGAAACTTTAACACCACGTTTAACTGAATAGTAAGCTTATAGATGCGAGTATCAAAGAGTGTTTGGAGAAAATGATACAGTGAAGTTTGTCACGCCATTCCTCCATTTTGCATTTTGGAACTCAACTTTACTCTTCTGCCAAGTTATGACAAGTTCAAACACGTTAAACATAAACATTTCAATTGTATATCATGCAGTGACATGCAAAGTACATTCAATACATTCCACTATGTCTACACGGTAATGCAAAGCTTAGGCTTTCTATCCACTATAACATGTTAATTTATTTGTATTTCTCATTTTGGTAAAGTATATCAGCGAAAAGTAGCATAGTGGAAACGAAGCTTTAATCAGGCAGATAAATTGATCCAACTACAGTTTACGAGACAAGTAAAACATTATTTTTAAGATCTACTGTTAAATATAGTCTTACGCCTTACTTTTTACCGTTCCTTCGTCAAATGATATTCCAATATATAAAACAAGCTTTGATTTTATTTTGGTGTTACCTCATTGTGTGTGATTTATGTAACTACTATAATTCGATTTGAGAAATAAATAATTGTGTATTGCATCTATTGATAGTACATTTATTTAAGAATAATTATTCTACCCTCGGTAAAATGACATATACGTAGATATGCAAATGAAGCCAATAAAAGATATCTTGCATTGATAAAATAAATATAATATGTTAAAATGTACTCTATGTATTATGTCCGATAAGACCAGATGGTGTTATGCAATCTACTTACGAATGTCTGATAAGACAAACATCTGACTGACCTAGTAATCTTTTGTCCTTGCATCCTTGCATATAATATATCACCTCATGATATAATATGCTATATATTCCTAACTGCTCCCCGAGACAACTTTTCTAAAGTACTTTTTTTAAACAACTATATATTAGCTTTTAAATAGAAACGACGAGAGCTTTTATATTTTTATTTCATATACATATTATAATAAAAAAAAAGAAACTATTTTCATTAGTTCATTCATTCATAGCATCCCGCGTGAACGGATACAAAATTTTCACAAATGCTATCTTTATTGTGTCAATTATTGTCAAAAGATTCTTACGAAAGAAAAAAATGTAAGTATAGCAGAAAACTAAAAATTTTGGGATACTTAACTGGCAGGCCAGTTATGACCGGACAACGTCTGTCAATATAATAAATATAATTTCCTATTTGCTCCCCTAGGCGGAAAGTCCTTTTTTAAAACAAAAATATTATACCCACAGATCATTAAAATATAATTACACCTAGCTTGTTAAATAGAAACCATCGAAAAATTTTATAGCTTTTTCTTCGTTTTATGTAAAAAAAAGACAAAAACGAAAAATAGCAAATCAAATACGTATTCATAGAAAAATATGTTAGAATGTATGAAGCTTTTGTTACGTTGTAAAAGTTTTATATTTTGAATTGATCTGTTTTTTTTTTCGAGGAAGGTANNGGAAGGTAGGATTTGCGTATTTTGCTTAGACAGGCGGTGGCTGTTTTATATACCTGTGACCGGTGTCATTGTTAAGGATACTGGCTTGACACGGTGGTGTCAAGCCTGTTTTTTTTTTTTTTATTTATGCAACCCCATTTTACGTCATATGTATTGTAGAAAATGTTGACATGGAGTTTTTTTAAAATATAATAGACTTAAATCTGAAAAGTTTGTTGAGTTTTTATAATCTATTTCCCTTGAATACTCAAGTTTTACTTCCACAATGAAAACATTTCGTTTTATAACAGTCTTATGCGAATAACCAAGGTTATACCAACAGTGTTTCAATAAAGCTTTATTTATAGCTTTTACTATAACAACAGACGGTCTAGAATATTTATGAAAACTCAAAACATAACTCATAATTATATTAACATTAGAGACGTGTCTTAGGTTAAAATATAAACATTATAAAATTTTTGAATATTAGTCTCGGTAGAATATCGTCTTTTGATACTTCGTATTCTAATATAGCATAACTTATTTTTTTTTTAATTTTTTTATATATTTTATATGTATGTATTAAAACTTTTAAAATAACCAGTTTTCATAACAGCTTAAATTTGGTTTTTGACATTAAATATAATTATCTATTCCGTTCACAACGCCTAACATAAAAACATTAAAATATATAAATAAAATAAAACAACACTGACAATATTAAAATATAAATTAAAAGCAAAATAAACTTAAGAACATTTTTTAAAAAGCTATATATAATATAACAAGCTGCTAACAAGACATAACTGATTTATTTTAAGGATTTTAAAAATTCAGCTGGTCTTCGTGTGTTAACTAAACATATAAAAGAGCACTTTATAAATTTTTAAGCGTAATATGCGATTATAGTGTGGTGCAAAACGCACATATTGTGTTTATATTTTTTACATATACAATAAGGCGGTTATTAATAAAAAAACTAAACGAACTATTTAAACTTAGTATAGTTAAAATATATACTGTATGCAATATCCGACATTGGAGAATTCGAACGAACGAGACAAAACATATTCTAACTAAATTAAGTTTTTAAAGTTCGTTAACTTTTCAGTAATAAGGGGGTAAGGCATCAGCGTCACCCTAAACTTTATTAAAATGCAAGATTCAAATTTAGAACTCGAAAGAAGTTGATTAGAAAATTCAGGATGGCGCTCCCAGAATTTCGGATACGGTCAGCGCCATCTGCTGTCAGAATTTGAAATAAGAACAGAAGAAAAATAAAAACGAAATAGTTTATAAACAACGCAATCACTGCCTTACAATAATCCTATATTAATAATAGACGTTATTACAAAAGCAGGGAGCGCTGTTCGTAAAAGAAAACATAACTAAGCCTACAGTGGGAATTAGATCAATCGTACGAGGTTAGATATGAACAATTTTGAGGTTACTTTCTGAGTTAATATGAATAACTTATTGTTTGAAGTCTCCGATATTTTTCGTTTTTTGTAAGTTAATACTTTTCATTGATATTGATAAAAACTGTTAGATTAGCACATTAAAAATTTAATAGAATCTTGAATATCTTTCCAAGTGTTGATTTGAAATAGTATTTTCAAGTGTTGATTGTATTGAATGTATTTTTAGGTAGTTAATTTAACAGATTACTCTTAATATATTTTTATTAATAATTCTGTTACAAAACGAAATAATACAATTGACAAATATTTGTAAACTTAAGGTTTTTGTAAACAAATTCATTTTTAGGGATAAATAGAAGACAACTAAATACATAAAAACTTTCATATCACTGTGTTGTATGGCTAAGACATTGAGACTTCAAACATCAAAAGAATACCCTCAAAAATGTTCCAAAAAATACGGGTTAGGTTCGAAGCCTAAACCTTGGCTCAGGATGTGATGGTGCCTTTCCTCCTCCTCTTCTTCATCCCAGTGGGGGGAGCTGCGGCCGCTGGAGGCCTGCGAAGGTTGTTCGCACTCCGAGTGTTGGTCGCACGGCCAACAGCCGTGGTGGTCGGAAAACGCAGAGTCGCAAACGGGAGAGGTTGGCGTGGGAGGAGGCTCACCCCCCCCTGGGTCCGCGTAAGACTCGATGCCTAGATTCCGCACATTTTTTATATTTTTACATCAACCTAGCCACTAATTAACCTGTAGAGCCAATTTAGCTTGTTAAGGTACTTATTTATTTTTAACTCGCATAATGATAGCTACTTCTATTATAATTAAGGGATTGTATACTAGCTTTTCCCTCGGCTACGCTCGCATCCTATAATTTTCGATTCCATGAAAATATTGCCTAACCCGGCTTAGCAAGCACCTATGTCATATGAGACCCCTAGCACTTGTAGTTTCTAAGATTTTATAATGAGTGTTTTTCGCTTTTATAGATAGATAATGGCACCAAAAAGACCATGGCTATTAAAAATATAAGAGAACTACTAAGCCCCGCTACTAGACAAAGACCTATTTGCTTCTACCATTTTAATTAGTAAGAAAGTAAAATGGTTATTTTTTAATATTTCATTTGCATCCTTCAAAAAATTACACGACTCCGTTTACTTTTTTGTCACTTTTTAACTTGAAATTCACTTAGAGAAAAAAGAACTTCACCACATAAAGTTTATTACGTATATTGCGTTCACGTACGTCACCAGATTCAGAGCGTTCCGTTTTATGAGAACTATGAATAATACGTCCTTGTGTTTCTATTATAATATTAGTCGTCACTTGGTTCATTGATCATAAACGCCTCACGTATAAAATAACAGAGAACTAAAATAAAAAAGGTGGGAGTGAATTAGGAAAGGAGCAAAATATAAAAAAGTAATATAAATCTATACTAAATAAATTAACATATAATAAAATAATTAAAAAGCGCAAAGCGTAGACCAATTTTTTAAAGCTTGATATGGTTAAGCTAATGAATGTTTCGTGAGGCAGTGATTGCGAAATTCTATGACATATCGAATTATTATTAAATATAAAGACATAATAATAATATGTATGTGCTAATTACAGCATTTCTAACGTTCATGTAGAATACACAATTGTGAACTTACCAACTAATACAATATTTTAATGTAAAATTACACAATTAGACGAAAAAAAAAGACACATTTTCAACATGATTTTTAAGTTTATAAACAAAAACTAGCTGAAACTATTTTACAAGAACATAAAGTGTTATAACTCTTTCAACAATTTTACAAATAGGGGAATTTAGCTAAGCTTTTAAAGAAATGGTTAAAATTTTTAAAGTTTCAGCTATTTTTTAAATCAACGTACATATATATCTGTAATACTAATTTGAGTAGAAATTCTACCTGAAACCACATTTGACTTAAGACTCTTTACACACTAAGACACATTAGATTAAATTCTACCAGTGATAAAAAGTGTTTAACGTAATAACTGTCTTAAAAAAATGTTTATAACGTTCAGAAACTTCCTAATTATTTTAGTCAATTTTTCGTTTTGGTTAAGAATTGTTGATTTTATATGTTATAGTTTTTACTTTTGACTTATTAAACTACTTCATATTCACAGTAAACAATTCACTGATAATCGTAGTTTACTTTCTGATCTTTATGTCTTACGTTGTTTTCATGTTTCTTTATCCGTTATAAATAAGTATATATTTTTTAAAAAATTACTGTAGTTTATTATTATAAATAAATATAGAGCTGAACTTAAGCGTAATAATATAATTATTATAAAAATTAAATACTACACGCTGTTTAGATGACAGATAATTAAAATAAAATTTAAAGTCATAACCATTACTCGCATGTAAAAGTAAATAAATTATAAATCTTTGACGGCGTATTTATAAAAACATAATATTATAATAATTTATAAATATTAACCGCGGTTCAAAGCGACAAATAAGCTGGCACATTATACAATATATACGTTGTTTAAAGCCATAACACTACAAATATTACTCACTGCCGCAAACTTTTTTCCATTTCTCAGACACTGAAATGCAATTCCAAACATACTAACAGTTTAAATCTAAATGTACAACTTATAACTATATGTACACACCCATTTTTTAACCAATCATTTTTTCATACGGCATAAAATAACTAAGCGATGAATCGTGTTTAATCTGCTGAAATGGTTTAAAAAAGAATGAAAAAATATAGTTCGACAAGAATCATGTTGTATATTTTTTAATATAATTTTTAAAAATAAGCACGTGTGTATTGTATTTTTAATTTATTTTTAGACAACATCGACAGTAATGACGATTTTCAAAAGATTTCGTTCAACGATGCAACAAAAATTATACCATTCATTCCATAACAAAAATGTACATGTCATACATTAAGATGCGAAGAGTGCAGGGTTCCAATGTCATATTTGGGAACCCTATCTATATAAAAACAAATGAACACTGTCCACTCAACATTCTTAGCTTTTATAGTATATTGAGTTATCAATGAATCTTTATACTGTAAATGTGAGGAGTCACATTAATTACAAAACTAAAATTATCTTTATTTGCTGATAATTTCTAAGTTATTTTTTTCTTGATTCAACTTTAGTGGATTAATTCCGATCTGATCCACAAAACCGATCGACTGGCAAATGTTATGGTTTTTGTACCGATCTGCTATTCCGGTTCGATCCCCTATTATTATGGTTGACTGATATTCGGGGACCCGAACGGAATTTCAAAGAATTATTTATTTATTTCTTTAAAAATATAAAATTGTGTCAGTAATTATTATATTTTATTTATACATAATAATGATTTATCTGACTTCCTCCGCATTAGCTCTTGTAGATCACACCGGAACTAAATTTTCCAATCCAAGATTTTGTAAATTTGTAGTTGATTTGTTTCTATGTCATATGAATAGTCGAAATTTATTTTTGACAAAAGATTCATTGATATGTTATATGTACAATGTTAGTGCTTGATAGTGTTTGAAAATTGTAAAATGGGTCATGTTAATGTGTTGAAATGTATAAATAAATTATATAAACATTCTTGGATACGGTGCAATTGTACAATTGCAAATTAATAGAAAAAATACAGAAGAAAAAATAAAATCAGAAATAAAATCTGGCAGCTTTGACCAATTGCAAGCCAGTGTAGAAATTACATGCAAAATAGAATTTAAAATTATATAATAAAATATAGAACAGGAAGAGAAAAAAACAAAGACACAAAAAAAAAATAAACAAAAGATAATATATAAATTTAATAAACCACCGATTTGAGCGAGTCATGCTTATATTTCGCACTACTCTGTGCCTTTAGTCGTATATTTTTCTACAATAAGTCCATTTTTTCTATCAAAATTAGTTAATCCATCATGCTGACAATTTAGACTCCCAATGCACTATTTTCCCGCCTCTATTAAGACGTATCAAACATGCCATGAATAATTTAATTTAATCTATGCCTTTTTCATCATGCAATACAAGTTATCAATTAAAACAATTTTATAACATCTTTTAAGATAATCTCAAAAATATTTTGAAGTTATTGATCTCCGAAAATATCTATAAAAATATCACTCGAGACACTAAACAGTTAAAAAAGTGAATTATTAAAAAAAAAACTTTCAAAAATGTTTAGTGTCATCATTAAAAATAAAACGCAGAATAATATTTAAAAAAAAAAAACTTACTGTTGTTCGCCGTAAGATTTTCATGAAGCTTATCACGTTGATCTTCTAGTACCTGAGAATAATAAATAAACATAGATAAAATAGCATGAGAAAAGCACTAAAATACCGTAATAAAGCATTAGAAAAAAGTTGCCTCTCATGACAGCGTTTAAAAAATATATGCCAAAATGTACGCAGAATTTGTTCCGTTACGTGTTTATATTCATTATGATTCCGACTTAATAGACTTCAGTCACGCAAAGCCAGCGAAATGAAGAGGCCTAAATTATTGTGACGGGCAAGTGATTGCCAAAACAATTCTTCAATCCGTATTATTAATGAGAATGTAAATCCTAAGCAGTAATTATAATGATACGATCAAATGAATCAAGGTCAAAACTGAACGCAATTTTTTGATTTGTCATTTGATAATATTTGGACGAATTATACAAATTAAATTAGCCCGCAACTGAGTTCTAAGTATTATGAAGAACTAACTCAACGATACTACACATATTTATGTAAAAAGCTACCCTATCGTATTGGAATACACTTCCTGTAATGGTACGTTATTAAATAAAATATACATATTTATATAGATAAACATCCAAGACTTGGCCAGGCCATTCAGAAAAAAAATTTCAGTATTGACTGGGTTCGAACGCGGACCGTTTTGTTACCGTGGCAAGGACTTTTTTGATGGAAGAAGGAGGCCAACGAGCAGGCGAGTCACGGGATGTCAAGTGATCAGGTGAGCTGTGTTGCAGGTGTCTATGGGCGGTGATTACTTACATCACGTGACCCGCCTGCTCGTTTGCCTCCCTCTATCATAATAAAGGTCTAACTTAAAATATAGCGTAGGTTTAATCTTGATACCCCGCTTTGAACCCAAGATATTGACAATAGTTTATAAGCGCGGACGACGTCGCGGGCATAAGCTAGTATAAAATAATATATTTTTAATCCAAGATTTTATAAAAAAAAAACTTTAACGATTGCAAAGCGGTCTGTATTATCATTGAGATAAGTTATTACCGATAATTGAAACGCCAATAAGGATTTCTTTTTTATGGCAGAGGGAGGGTAACGTGATGTTAAGTAATCACCGCCGCCCATAGACACCTGCAACACCCGGGGGATCACAGGAGCGTTGCCGGCCTTTAAGGGATTTATACGCTCTTTTCTTGAAGGATCCGATGTAGCATTGGTCCAGAACTACCGCTGCAGGCAGTTCGTTCCACAGTGTGGTCGTGCATGGTATAAAGTTTTTATTTATCTTCCACGCTGGTACTCCTCCCGCGCAGATTGTAAAAGCCAATTAAGAGAAACGGTTTGGAACAGGAATTCTCAGCGATGGGCTAGCCACCTGTTACTATTTCTGGATCTCCATTCCACAAATAAACCCATAATTTTGTTAAGCGTGTAATTTGAGTCTCACGACTCTTGACTCTGTCTACATTAAAAATTTTCGCCGTTACTTTTTCATCAGTACCAAAGCTGTGATACCAATCATTGCTAGAAGAAAATATAGGGAAAAGCCAAAAAATATGATTTTTCCAAAATAATGTTAGGCAATAAGATATAAGTAGTTTAGAACGTTTCGGGCACAAGTCTGACTCGCACTCGTATGATTTTTGATCTTTCGGTATGATTATGAGTTGGGCCTCTTTAATTCTTGTGCCAGATGAGTTCATGGTCAGTTTCATTTCATTTCTTTTGGATGCATAATATTGTCAGTTAAAACAATCCATTGTGTAATATACTGCTTTTTACTTTGTATTTTTACGGTTCCGAAAGGGAAATACCAGAATCATATATCACTTTTTGTAAACGTTTTATTACGATCGTTTACTCAGAAACGCGCAAAGATATCAAGTTATATTTTTTTATATTATAAGCTATAGTTTCTTACAGGTTTAAAATAAATCAAACATTTCAATCAACACGAAAATTATGACCATTTATGTTGCAAATTTTGATGTCACTAAGAAGTCAACCAAAATATATATGTTTAGGGTACTTCCCCTTGACATAGAATCATGAAATTTGGCTAAATGGAACATTTTGTATTTTATAGGTTGTACGGAACCCTCGGTGCAGAAGTCCTACTCACACTTGATCAGTTTTGTAATAGTTTTTTGTGTATGTGCATTTATATACCAATTAAAGATTTTACTTTCTTTCTTTAGAAAAATAACTTGGTGTTGTTCTATTTTATTATTTTGTTATTGTATTTGATTATTGTATTAAAGTTAAAAATGGTTTTGATCTACCATTGAATAAAACACTCACCTCTCCAAGGTACTGGGCCACTTTCCTGGTGACACCCTCAACATAAGCGTCGAGCTTACCAAGGTCATCGGACAAACCCACCAACTGATCCAAAGTCCCCACCTGAAAAATGTATTATAGGAATATTAATTTTGTTAATTAACACTAAAAATATATAGGTTTTAATGCTCTAATGACTCATCTTACGACAATTTTTTCATTATTCAGTCTATATAGTATCCCTAACTCTTACTCAGCTCGTTTTAGGGTAGGTTGAGTTAGGAATAGATATATAATAGATAATTTTCTTTTTTTTGACAGAGGGAGGCAAGCGAGCAGGCGGGTCACGTGATGTTAAGCAATCACCACCACCCATAGACACCTGCAACACCCAGGGGGTCACAGAAGTGTTGCCGGCCTTAAAGGAATTTATATGCTCTG
This sequence comes from Cactoblastis cactorum, assembly GCA_020352625.1. Classification (NCBI taxonomy): domain Eukaryota; kingdom Metazoa; phylum Arthropoda; class Insecta; order Lepidoptera; family Pyralidae; genus Cactoblastis; species Cactoblastis cactorum. The sequence continues at coordinate 10,273 of JADGIL010050054.1, forward strand.
ATGAGAAAATCATCGTGAGGGTGAGTCGTCATAGGATGAATATGGAACCAATATATTCATACAGATTCACAATCACTTCTTTATCCCTGACAGAGCCAAGAATTAAGACTCAAAGTCGACACTTAGCTAAATTGTGGGATTATTGGTGGAATAAATCTTACATGGTTGGCAGTGATCACTTAAAATCATGTGACCCGCCTGCTCTTTTGCCTTCCTCTCATATTAAAAAAATACAGATTCAAATAGTGACAGGTTGCTAACCAATTCTATAAAAGAAAAAGCCCTTTTCAAACACTTTCCTTTGATTGACTTTTACAATCTGTACAGGAAGAGTTATATTTTGCATTTTTTTTCACTCCCAGACCAGCATGGATGGGTAATACATGTTTACTATTTCTGTTTAAAAAGTCGAAAAGTTTACTCATTTAAATATCTTGTAAAATCCATGTGATATTGTATTTTTACTAAAATACAATAAAAGATACATAGAATTCCTACCCAATATCAAAATCAATCAAATATTAACAATCTACTAACAATAGTTTAATTAGAACGTGTTTAATTTTGAAATACAAAGATAATTTTTACAATCAAAATTTAATTATTAGGATCAATGTTTATACTAATTTTCAACTTAATTTTTCAACATATTTTGTATACCATAAATAAATAATTTATAGACCTCAAGTTTTTTGGTCCTGAAAGGCCATATTGAAAAAATTATCCAATGCCACAAATGAATGTACAGCATTCAATTCAGAAATGGATAAATTTTATTACAAATGATTTAAAAATTTAGATTAAACCTTGAATTTACCTTAAGGTCAGGGATAGGGAATTTATAGTTGACACTAAGGTTGCCTTGCTTGCTGGCTTCATTCAAGGTGTCCCACGTCTGTTGGCAGGTCTTATCGCCAGGGGCGCTGATTAGCCAGTACTCAGTCATTATCAGCTCTGGAAAACCAAACATTCATAGAAAATATTTCATTGTTATAGTCAAAATTTCAGTAAAACACAAAATCTAAATGCCAATTTGTGAATTCACATGGATAAAACCTACCAAATACGTCACTGCTACATTTCTTTAATACAATAAGAGTAACTTGAAAGAATAATCGATTTTTCTACTGTAAAAATAAATCTTGCACTATCGCAGGTCGCAAGCTATCTGAATGTTTGCCAACTATTGGAGGGTACTGGAGTGGTGCAGTGAATCAATATCGGACACGGGCAGTCGGCGCCCGCTTGGCGGTCAGACATCCTGGCGCCCGACTTCTAGTAGCCCAAGGAATCCACCCCAAACCACCCTACCCAGTCCATAACTCCAACTTTTGACACTTACAAGTCGCGCGCAATAGATCACAGACACATTTAAACGTACTCCACTCACTAGGTTTAATCACAGGACTCACCTTTATCTTAAATATTAATGCTGTTTAATAATAATTACTAGAAACAGCAAATAATTTGGCGAAATCACAAGACAATCCGGGTCTAGCCCTTCAGCGCCATGAAAATTCACGTGATGCGGTGCTGCCACCTACAACAAATTAATTTGGACAGCTGATTTATGTCAGTTGTCTATGACCACACATATATATTAAAAATTAAGCTTTCTTTACATATTTGAAACTAATATTGAATATTAGAAAGATTCTTCACAGTGATATTGTTACTATTTTTATTATTTTCATTTAGTTCAATAAATTATTAGTAAACCAAATATTTTCCAAATATCTGACAGCCGACAGCCTACAGATAATTTGCTAATCTGTTTAATATATTTTAGAAAAAATAAAAATATCTATAGTTCAGTATTTTAAATAAGATTTCTATCATGTTTCTATCGTTGTATATAAGAAACAATTGCCTCATATGGTCTTGTATTCTACGTTTCATTGCATGTACCTAAAGATTTATGCGTTATCAACAAAACTAATGATAACGATTTATTATTAAAAAAATAATTTCACTAGACTCATTGTCACTGTCAGATAAGCCACAAATGTCAGTCAGTAGTACGAATTGTTTTCGAAGTCAAAAATCAAAGAAATAGGTTACGAAACGAAACAAGATGCGAATATTTAGTTATTTATCGAAAAAAGTCGGTGATCTTACAGTCAAATATTCTAACCTACCCGAATCATACATCAAACGAAGTTATGAACAGGTAGATAAACGTTAAATTGCAATAATAACATTCTCATTAAACATAACCTATTGAAAATGATAATTCTTTTTTCAGGTATATTGGAAGAACCCAGTTGGCTATCCACAATATCCCAAAGCTCAAATAGCTCGCAAGAAGTTCCGTTTCACTACCAATAGGCCATGGACCGGTCAGTTTAAGCTACAAAATGATATAAACATGCATAGAAAAAAGGTGTTTGTAGAACCAGTTGGAGAATGGACCTTTTTCAAGTTAGTATTTTTTAAATACTGACATAACTTGATAAAACAGCCGGAAAAAGTCCTCAAACTATCAAAAGATTTTAATGGCTGATTTTCTCTCTTTATATTATATGACAATATAATTATGACAACTTGTAGTACTGATGGCATAATACTTTGTAACTATTTTTTACCTTCTGAGTACGCTGAGCACGAAAAGCTATCATTCTCGATAAGCTTATCATAATCGTAAATGTCTATGAAAACTAGAGCAACACGACAAAATTAACGAATACAATAACCATGAAGATACAGATACAGTCTCACGTCCTTTTCACTTACGGGGTAGACTGAGTCAAAAGACGCGAGACTCATGCCATGCTTAGCAATATGTTGGGCTTTTTGATGGAATAGGGATCCGGAAATAGTGCCAGATTGTAGCCCAACGCCTATGAGAATCCTTAAGAAGATCCTGTTTCAAGCCCTTTCCCTTGTAACAAATGGCACATTGTATGTTTTTCTTTCGCTTCTAGACCAGTTTGGAAGCATAACCATAATGAGAACAATAATTTATACTAAGGGTTTAACTTGTGCTGGGGGTTTTTAATATTTGATAGTATTATCTATATGTCACCTGTAACTCCCTTAAAAATAGAGCTACTAGGATTTTTTTAAAATGATACTCCTGCTATTTGGAGTTACGAGGATTAGTTAATCTTAATAAGAAACATGAAAATCATTAACCTGTTTCAGAGGAGACCGTGTCGAGGTGATGGTTGGCAAAGACAAGGGAAAGCAGGGCATCATATCTCAAGTGATCCAAGAAAGGAACTGGGTGTTTGTTGAGGGTCTCAATACACACCTTAGAAGAGTTAGTGCATGGCCCTCTTAATACATAATTCATAGCTTTTTAGATACAATATAATTTTTACTGTCTAATTTCAATCTTTGTTGTGTAATGGTTAACATACTTGATCGCTACTTAGGAAGTCCTGGGTTTGATCCGTGGACAGGCCGTAATGGAAAATGGCTATTTTCTGATTGGTCTCAGGTGTCTTTCTGTATGTATATTTATTATAAAATATAGAATCGGTGATTTAGTATCCCTTTACACAAGTCTCGAACTTTTGATGCTAACATAATCATTATGTTTTGTCTCTACATATATATAAAATTTGTTACTTTTGAGCAAGAAAAATATTAAAAAATAATTAAAAATCATCCATGTTTATTTTTAAGGTGGGCAAACAGAAAGACTTCCCAGGCGTGACGATCCAGTCAGAAGCCCCCCTCCTCGTCACCACGGGCGTCAAGCTCGTGGACCCCGAGACGTTGAAGCCAACTGAGATTGAGTGGAGATATACAGAGGAAGGAGAAAAGGTAGTTATTTATTTATTTACTAGCCAACCCTTGCCCATTTTGGTAATGATTAAAATACAGCCTGTAGCACTCCTGAATAGTGTAGCTTTCTAATTGTGAAAGAATTTTCGTAATCGGTTCAGTATTTCCGAAATTAGCCTCTACAAACTAACAAAGTTACAAACTTTATCTCTATAGTATTAGTATAGATCTATTATTGTTATAATAGTTTTTAATTAACCCCTTTCACCCCCTCCGGGGTGGAATTTCCATCCTCTCTTAGTGCTCTCCTACACTCTCCAAGAAACATGCATGCCTTTTTAGCTTCTTGCGTTCGCTATTTTCGTCTGTGAGTTGTCTGTCAGTCAGTCACTCAGTAACGAAGGAGTTTTATATATATTTATATAGAGTAGCTGTGTACCCGCGACTTCGTCAGCGTAGAATAGTCATTTAGCTGTAAAAGCTGAAGAGTCATGATTTACATACAAACTTTCATATTAATATATAGCGGCCCGTTTTAATATATACTTAGATGCCGATTTTTGAAAAAAGTAGCCTATGTTGAACGCGGATTTTTAACTATATGCATAACAAATTTTATTTAAATCGGTCCAGCGGTTTTGCTGTGAAAGTGGAACAGACAGACAGACTTTAGCATTTATAATACAAGAAAGGATATATTAACAGGTCCGCGTGTCAGTGGCCAGCAGTCGCATCATCCCTATTCCGAAATCAGCGGAGGAGACCATGGACTTTAAGAGCAAGGCGTTGTACGTGGAAAATGAAGAAAAGGATACTAAGGCAGAAGCCGCTACCAGAGTGAGTCAGATTGTTAATGTCTTCGATCAAGAACAAGAAAAATACATATGTATCCATGATTTAATCACTATGACTGACCCTGTGCTAAGACGACCTCCGTGGTGTAACGGTTAACATATCAGACCACTACTCAGGAGGTCCCGGGTTCGATCACCGGTCAGGACATGAAGGAAAA
>JADGIL010050088.1:0-28312 GCA_020352625.1 Cactoblastis cactorum
ACTCTAATAATATTAGTTTTGGTATTGGAAACGGGTAAATACTACTATGCAATTTGAAAAATGCAATTATTTTGAAATTACAGACAGACACTCCAATTTTATTTATTTGTGTGATTTACAAAGACAGCTACAGAAAATCTAGACATAATAACATAGAAATTTAACTCTTAAAGCTCTTTTGATGTATGTTTCTTTTCATCTTCATGAATAAAATCTCCATTACTAACTTATATTTATGAATTCTAAAAGATTTCACCCGCTTTTCCTGTGCTTTTTGTTACTGATATTAGCGAGCACTTCGATGATCATATTTGTGAGAACGTTCGCATTAAAATCTAGCTAATTTACGTATTTTCTAGTATTTTGCAGCTCTGCAGCGTATGTTGTATCGGTTCAGCAGACTAATACACATTAGGATGGCCAATTGTAATCTCAGCATATGCTAATGTTCTGTAAATACAGTGCTTGCATGCACATGCGAGATGTAGTGCCATATTGCATACATGCTTCATGGCCAGTTAGCTAAATTTAGTTTAAGAGGCCGGTAATACATTGATATATAGCATTATAATACTTACAGGGTTACAAGTTACAACACATTATTTGTATATCAAAATTGAGACAAATCTTTACGCCATTCAATTTTGTGTTTTTCTCTTTAAAATATAACATTTTATACGAAGATTTTGCACTTTGCATCCTTAAAAAGAATATCTTTTTGGCTTATAGGTATAAAGTCGTAGTAAAATATATTCAAGACGTAATAAGTAGCACAAACAAATAATTTAGACAACAGTACATCATTAAAACAAGTACAGTATCCATCAATAGTAACGGGATCATTCAAGTCAACTTTGATTCAAAAGGTCCATTGCGGGCAAGCAATCCAAAGTCATTATTTCAAGCGAAGTTTCTTCATTCTCATCTATAGCTATTATTATAAGCCCAGGGAATTGAATTACTGTCTGTCTTAAGTTGAAACTGTCGTGGAGCACTCGAGATGTCATAATAATGTGAATCCAGAAATATATTTGAGATTCCATTACGGAGGGACTCGAGTGGGTATTATTCATCCATTAATGGAGCTGTAGCCGCGTGCAGCGAGAATCTGAAATTCAAAAATTCTTGAAAAACAAATGAAAGAAATACGTAGATGGATTAATAAATACTGTGTTTATACGGAGTTATCTTTTGTGTTTTACCCCTAGGTATAGATAGCTTGTGTCGATGTTTTAAAAGGTGTTAAATAAATCAATTATGATGCGATTTTTTCACGTTTTATCATTAATTATATGATGTTTATTAATATGACTGTAGTATTTTCGACCTATCATTGTATCTGCTTGACTAACATTTTCTCCGAATTTACAAAAAAAATATTTGATTTTTTTTAAAATATTATTCGCAACTTTTTCATTACTATTGGCAATGTCTTTTATACAAAACATTTTTAGATTAATAATTCAAATCCAAATTTCAAATAATGTATTTAAAATACCTATTAAAAACATAATATGTTCATCAGCACCTTTTCAGATATAAATTTTGTTTTTGTTTTACCGAATGACCGCGAATGTTCTGTCCACACGTAACTTCTATTGTCAATCTCGGGCTCAAAACGGCGCATATCAAAACGAAAATATGCCATATTTTACGAAAAAACTGTAAAAAACCGTATTATATTTCATTGAGTAGTTTTTACGTAATGCGCGTATAAACAACATATAGACATCCAAAAATTCGAAATAACAATTTTCGAAAAATCCCTTTTACTTTTTTCCTTTAAGACATCTTCTGCAAACAGACAAAGAGATTTTATAGTTTTATTATTTGTATGAACACAATGAATTGTCAAAATACACAGAGCTTGGAAAGTGGATCACCTACATTCCACGACGTATCTGCTTTATGATTAGGAAGTCTAATGAAGTTTAATTAAAAACGAAGGAACAATATGTAATTTAAGCCAGCGTTGCGGCTGACGGGTCATGTCTGTATTAATTAGGTTCTAAACCACATTAAGGAGTTGATTAAGCACGAGATATTCGTTTATTTGTGAAGTTACTATTGTTAAAAATATCTTTGAGGTGGTTAATATCTACTTAAACTTTCCATATTGTCATAATTATTGTAAAGAGGTAAAGTATCTCACTGTTATAGGAGAAATCTTCAAAAGATCTTCAATCTTCATCTTTGCATATTTAATGGGCATAGGATAGTTTTTATTGAACAGTGGCGAATTTCACGCGGGAAAGGTCGTAAGCTGAAAGCTAGTGCTTTGTAATAAATAGTATTACACAAAAAACAACTTAATAAGAGCACGAGAGGTTTTTTAACCATTATTTTTATTTCTCAAGTAAGTCTATTAGTACCTATGTATTGTAAGAACAGTATAATATTACACATATTTAAAGTTTAATTCTATAATACACTATTCTTCACATCAGAATCCGCTGTGAGTTTCTTGATTGACATTTTAAAGACTCATTTGAAAAATCGAATTAACACTAGCGCTACTCAAGCGCGCGTATCAGTAAGTTGAACTAAACTCAGCACGGAATTTTGACAGATAAAGTATGGGATTACGTAAGAAATGGCATTCTGAAACGCCTGTAACGAAATTCCACAGAATGCGAAATCAAGGTCATTTTGAACCTTAAGCGGAGTAAGAGTAAATAGTATCTAAAGTAAGGTTCGAGTTATTAGAACTTTATAGAATCGACCTACCAGGCAATATACCTTACTATGTTATTTATTCGACACCCAAGTGTTGAGTAGATTTTTTGTAAAATATACTACAAAAATGAACTATTTATAGTTCATTTTTGTAGAATTATAACTTTGAAAATAGATACGTTAGTATTGCTTAGTTAAACTGTCTCATAAACATATCTCTACAAATTCATTCTTATAACAGAAATTAAAATTTTGTAAGCCTCTGATAGGAAATTGTCTTTTCTATATCGCTTTTATGTAGAAATATCATTACCAAAATAAATATTTTTTAAAGAAAGCGTCACTATTTTATTTCACCCTACTTGGTATTTATTTATGATAAAAATTCAACTTCTTATATTTCCAATCGCTTATTTCTATCAAAGCAATTTAGCTAATAGAAAGCTTATAAATGAAGAAAAACAATTTTTTCGATCTTTGTAATTTCTATTTATAACTAGGACTCAGACAAGGCCACAGTTAAAAGTCGTTAAAGGTTACTTTGCAAAACAAGCAGAATATTCGCAGCCCCCTAAGTACAGATAAGAGCAGATACTAATGAATTTAAATGTTATTCAATTAAATGCGCATGAATAATTCACCAAGAATGTTAATGTGGAAAAGAATGCCAACCTTCTTCGCCGACCCGAGATTCGGGACTTCTAATTAATTACTTTTACTATACTACGTACATACACATAAATTTCCATACATTAGTACATTGGTAAGGATTCTATAGAATTTAGCGTTTCCAACTATACTTTTGTGTAATAGCTTTAAAAAATATATATATATAGCGCCATATCACACAAATTGTAATATAGATTCGCTGTCATTTTGTCACATATACTTGAATTTAGCCAATAAAACATTGGTAAACATTGTATATGAATTGAAATCATGAAATTAATACATCTTTAAACATTTTTTTTTTTTTGTAAACAAATCGTGCCATTTTGAAATATGCGTTTTCAGTTAGTTGACTTTTAAAGGCTACGACGACTTGTAAGACTTTCATCTCATTACAATAAAGGCACCAAGTTTAATTTCCCTAAGAGGGTTACACACACTCCGTAGTTTGTACTGAACATAATGAACATGTTCAAAAGACCTTCTAACCCCAGTAATAACATCGTAAGAACATTCCGCAAGAAAATGCTTAAACATAAGAGGTCTGTTTTAACCACAACCAACCTTTACAACATTACGGTACAACTTTGTTTTGTTAAATTTGTAAAACCAACAATTTCTTTTTATTTCCCTGAAAATATACAATTGAAACCATCTTTATCCTGTTTTTAACTACATTTTATTTCTTCTTATTTCCATGAAATAATTTTAATGTGTATTATTGACATAAAGTTTTGAACTATGACTTAGAGTGACAAAGCAATACACACCTCATATTTTGTTACATAAATTAGGTACCATACAATCGTGATTTCTAGTAAACTTGGAAACTATATTCTTAAATAAATTGTAAAAATACAGTTAATCAAAGTTACACTAAATTTAATTTTTCCGTAAATTTGGGCCAAGTTTTAACATTAGTAAAATTGTTGTCACAGTATTTAGAGGTAGTTAAATAGACGTGAAATGTATTTGCATTCTAGCATAATACAAAAGTATCGACTGGAGATTAGAATGTAAATAACTGGATTTTCAATTTCAATCGAAATCTTATACATACATGGTTGGAATAAAAACAAATGCAATTTGAAAACGAGACGTGACGCGCACCGAAACACATAAGTCATGTGTAATCCACACATTTTTAACATACATCTGTAATCGAGTGTATTTCGTATGCGATTTAAAAATCACATACGTAAAAGCGAAAAAATATATCTGAAACGCTACCATCGGTGTTTAATGACAGAACTCACAAGCGAGCACAAGTCGAAAAGCACAGCGTTACTGGCGGTCTTTAATTAAACTAAAAATCGGTATAGTATGTATCTGACAACGAATCCCCTAGCAAAACATTGTTAGCGATCCATATATTTTTCAACTCATTATTTATAACGGTACTGCTTTATAAATGACATTTTAAATAAACGGAATAGCTTATTCGATCATTTTGGAAAGTATTTTTATGAAACCACGAGGCTAGTATTAATATCACATACTTCAGCTATCCCACTGCTTACCTAAATCAAAAATTCCTTGGTCTTTCTAGAATTCAATCGAGGTGGATAAAATTTTCAATATAAGCTGGCATCGTGCCTAGACCAAATTATTATTATAAGGCTTAGGGACGCCACTTGGTTAGCCAATAATTAATTATGGATACTATTGATAACTTGAATATAATATACATTCAAACACAAAATATAAGAAAATTGTTTTTAAAACAAACGAACATACATAGATTAAGATATTAAAGATAATCTACTATAGGTTGTACCTAGCTTCTTAATATAGTGCGTAGTACCTACTTATATTACAAAAGGAAATATCATAGTGAATAATAGCAAGCTTATCGGTTCAATACCGAACTAGTTTGTATCCTTGATCTTTTAATGTATACTAGGAACAGAATGTATATAGATGTTTACTGTAATAAATATTCTTGTAAGTTTATTTTGCTTAATATAGGATTGACTTTCACAAATGCGGAAATTTCTTTTTTCACTTCTAACGAATTCAAAAGCTGAAACAACAAGAGCTCTTGCAAATGCTGATAAAAAAAATTAGAATTTTGCTTGTGACAAATTAAAAAAATTAAAACCGTTATTTAAAAAAACACACACACACACACACTCAACTTATAAGACCCCTCGTTTTGCGTCGAGGGTTAAAAATACAAGCATACATAATTACATACATATATAATTATACAAGCTTTTGCCCGCGGCTTCACTCGCGTGTAATTTGATCTTTGGCCTATGTGTTATTCTGATGTGTTATTCTTATACCTTTATTACTGTAAACCATCCAAATCCGTCTAATAGTTTTTTCGTCAAAGAGTAACAAACATACATCCATACATCCTCACAAAATTTCACATTTATAATATTAGTAGGATGTATGAATCTGGTAGGGCTGTCACATGGTGATTCCAACCGCGAAGCCCTAGCTCTGATAGATTGGGTGTGTTCCGTCGGCGAGCCACCGTGTCCGCTGCCATAATAAATTTTGTGACAAACAATATTCTCCTTTGTGCGGCGGCATCGATCGGTTTCACAATACTCCGACAGATAAACATACTCCCGTTTAGTTCTATTGAAATGTTTACTACTTTGGCATTTGTACGCTTGTGTGAAATTATTCGAGCTGCCAAGTCTAGCCACTGCTGTAAAATTATACTGAAATATTTTCCTTGAAAAATAAAGTAATACTGGAATCATTGACGTACGATATACAACTAGACTCACAATTCCGCTATATAAAAAATATATCTTTCCGCTGTCCTCGGCAAAACGCTGCTCATCGTTTATAAATGAGCAGTCTTCAACTAGTCTCGGTAAATTGACACGGTTTCAACTTGTACACATTAAGACTTATTTTTCAAATACACGATTCTGGAAATGAAACTTTGTCGAAATAATCATAGTAATTGTAATTTTTATTGCTGTGAGAATGATATTTTGTTTGATTTTATTCGGAACTGTCTTTAATATTGATCGGAATCTAATTCTTGATTGTTGATCGGAGATTGCAATACATAATTTTATAAAATTTCGTCGATTCTTCTTACGCTCTCGGTCCAATATAGAAATTGATTAAGCCAAATAAAACAAGCTAAAGTAATACAATCCTCCCTAGTTGCGGTTTGAAATAATTATTCCAAACAGAATAATTAAATGTAAAATGGTTTAATTAAAGAGGATATTGTTTCAGATAACATTTTAGAGAATCAGTAAACAGTTTCTGATTTCCATCTTGAAATGTACAATTTTGTTGGCAACAGCCTGTCGAATTTACTTGTTTCATTTATTTTAGAATAATCAAGTCTAATCAAATGCAAATATATATATACAGATATATAAGTATAAACGTTATACATACTATTTACTTATAGGTACTGTAAGATTTTTGAATAATATCATGCTAAGTTTAATAATTAAATATTCGCAAAACAAACAAATTCTCATTGATCATAACTATACTCATTTTGCATACTTAATATATTTTTATTCACGGAAAATTATCTTTTTTATTGCTTTGATTATGTCAAGAACACCATTTGACATCTTAAATAATGACGGAGAACTATGTCCTACAAATCCCAATACATTTTATTTTTGACATTTGATAAAGGTTTCCTATCTGATTCATTTATCCACTACCCTATTATGAAGACATAATAAACATATTAATATGCTTCAGTTGGTTCGCTATTCAAAGTTCGCTCCAAATTCCCAAACGTCTATAGAAAGAAATACATAATTTTAAGACTGTAATTTGATAACCAAATCAAAAAATCCATAGACTACCTGTGTAACCAACACCGCAATTTTCCTGTCAAATAAACCAAGAAACATAATATCAATTTTCACGCGCGAATGCAAATTGTATTTCGATCACACGGCGCCGATAGGCAATATCCTGAAGGTATTGCCCGTTGGGCCCGCGCAGTAAATAGCCAACCTTCATAAATATCATCATAATATTCCTCTGACTAATCTGACCCTACCTGACCTTTGAAGCGTTGTACATACCGACAGTTCCTTCTATTGTGAGCGGCAAAGGTTGCGGCGTGAGGAAGGGTTATCGAAAAGCTAAGTACATCTTTCCAATCAGTATTATTATGAGAAATTAGTATTGTGTTACTATTTTAACCCCCGACGCGAATAGTGGGGTGTTATAAGTTTGATGTGTGTGTTGTGTGTCAATCTGTCTGTGAACAGATTTGAACCAAACGGGTGAACAGATTTGTATAATTATTTTTGTTAGAACGATGACTTAATCGAAAGTGTTCTTAGCTATTAGAAAGTTGACGTGTGTGTTTTGTTATATTGTGTCGGGGTTTCTTTTAATTTTTTTATTTAATTGTTCTTTTAGTGCAAAAAACGGTGTATGTTGTTAATCTCATATAAGATTGATTGTTCTATAAGGTTAATTGATTTAATATTTATTTATCTCAGTGACCAAAATGTGACCAATCTTATATTTGTTGCTTGCGATTTCCTAGAGATGAAACGCACTAGTTCGATTTTTCGTCCCAAAACCCTCATAAATCTACAAAAATAAATCTACTTTGGTCTATTGAAATTGGAATATAATCCCAAAAAAATAAAAATGCCCACATAGTCCCTACTTTAATAGGATTTATCCTTTTCATCCTTTGAAGCATTTATTAAAATACATCAGAAAAATTTGTCGGAATCTCGTGTCTGGTAGTTGCTAGGCGACGTACTCAGTGGCCCTAAAACTTCTATATACTTAAAATATACATCTTTTGTTACATTCACGTAAATTCTTTGTGATCGGTTCTTGAAAGGAAATAATATATTATAGATTTTCACGACAGTACAATTGCAAAATTTTTTCTTTTACAAATCACCAAGCTATGAATCATATTCAACGATTTTTACCTTTCACCAAACTTCTAAAAGACTAACTAAAACTACTAACAAAAAGATATTTTCTAAAAAACAGGGCCAAAGTCTTGCGTGAATTTACAAAATTACATTTCATTAAAATAATCTGTACTTTACCAACTTTAATATCATATTGTAAATTTTAGCTCTATTGTTGATGTAATTCGGCGCGCCCTCTCATGACTCACCCAGAGATGGTGATCGCGTTGGGTTTCGAAATTACAGACAAACAGAAATACCATTATTTCTGTTCGTGTCGAGGAAGTCACCCGAGGGCTTACAAACTCCAATCCAATACAGTACAGTAGAGTTTGATACACGTTTACCTCAAAATGCGTGTTAACTGCCTAGTGAAATATAGATTAGCCCTACGCCCTCAAGAAACCACGTTATATTTCCTGTTTACATGTCTTATTATATAATGTGGTTGAAATCTTTTTGACTAAACTAGTTGAAGCCTTGATTATGGTCCTTTAAAAACGATTTTACATACCTAAAAATCATATGCAAGCATTATATAATTCTATAAGTGATTCGTTAATTAAGCCTTTCCTAATTTCATTACATTTCATGAGTCATAGCACGAATACCTTCGTCATCATTTATGTAAGACATCTTAATCCCCTTGGTAAGGCGTAATGTCTCCACTAACATTTGCTATCTTACAAACGACGCCATCCATTGTCATCCTGTAGTGGAGGACTAACAATGGGAAAAATATACGCGAGCAGGCATTTATGTGAGAATAGAACGAAAATAGAGAAAGGACGGAATTATTTGCTTTTCTTTTTTTATCGTGTAAATTTTATTGAACTGAAATGTAAAAGAAGAAACAATACCTATTTCTTGCCGGTTTTCCATTCTATCTCATTTTCAATTTTTTAAGAAAATATTTCATCCAATTAGTTTAATATAAAAAATATCTGTCAAATGTTACTTTAGTTCGTGAGTTAATTTTTATGTTTTGCGTTCTTTCTGTTAATATTGTTCGAAGTTTGGGTGTTTTCACAAGAAATTTATTCTAATATTTACGTTAAACTTACAATAAGTACCAAAATTAATAAATAGTACCTCCTCATATCTCATAATGATTTAAGTTTTCTACGAGTGTGTAAAAAAATTCTATGCTTTATTTATTTTGTTGTTGTTGTTGTTGTCTGGAAACAGATATGTGGCGTCGACGCCAAATTGCTGCTATACGTAAGAAAGTAATTACTCAATATGTACTTTTTCCCAAGAAAATATTCAGAAAAATTAAAAAAGTAATTGAAAATTATGGCGTAAAAGAATTATTCGCACGAGTATGAATTTACTCAGAACAAAAAGGTAATCAATAAACGTGCAAAACGCACCGGCTGATTGAATCTCGCGCCTGCCGCGGATTTGCATTTAAACGAGTCGTAAACAAAATGAAAATCACATTTTGAACATCAACAGTTGCTGTTTAAAATTCTCAGTGCCGCCCCGAGTGGTGGCTCCAACGACTCTTGAATCCAAATCGACTGACAAATAATATGTCCGGGACATTATCGAACGCACGACACCGCGCGATCACGTTCATCATGCAAGTAATTTCGGCGACGGCAAAAATTTATTGGAGAATTAAACTGTATTACCATTTTATTCACATCAGGACCCCTGAGCCGTAACATTTAACGATTCAATTTTCTTTCGGCGGAAAAATATGAAAATTTCTAACAGAGTTATGCGAATTTGAATCTCGCGCACCTGTTGGTCAAGCAGACGTGCTACTATTAGCATTTTAATGAAGTATTGATAATGCATACAAAATTATTTTGTGACATCTACGTCTAGACGATGTTTCAGAAATAAAAATGTATTTTTATCAAACATTCATCTTATGCACTGAATACACAATAGAGATTTGTTTTGTGGTATGGAGCCACAACTTGTAGTGGAGTGGAGCCTGTTGCTTGCTTTGTTAGCTTAGCCTACAGCATGAATAGGCCGGCTCGTCCGGGGAAGTACCACACTCCCACAGAAGATCGACGCTTGAATGGTGCTATCAGCCGCCATGCTCCGTCCGGTGAGTCCAGGAGAGCCGGAGACCCAACTTCTCCGCTCTCCCCAAATGGGGAGGGCGGAGGTGTTTTATAGGCCGGCAATGCTGCTGTAACCCCGCGGGTGTTGCAGTTGTCTATGGGCGGCGGTGATCACTTAACATCTCGTGACCCGCCTGCTCGTATGCCTCCCTCTGACATGAAAAAAGACAATTTTAATTTCACGTGCATTAATTAAATTTGCCTTTTACTTTAACTATCACTACTGAAAACAAACAGTTACCATCAGAAAGTTATAGCATGAATATTATTTTCCTTATACTATTTCCATAAATAGGGTTGTCCTCTGATTATCCAGCTTGGTTAATAATCAGTTTGGTTGTCTCACGACAAGACGTTTCCAAATTAAAATTTTGGATACGCTACTGTTTAAATGAAGTAAATACTATGCGCCTGGCCTTTTACAGTTTGAGTGTGCCGAGGTCGCAAATCAGGTGCATTCGGATCACGTGAAAGTAGTAAAATAATAAAAGTTTATCCTCCACGTCAACGTTTTGAATAAAATGCAAAACGTGTCTGGGAGGCAGCCAGCGGCTCGCCGCGCCTGCGAATAATCCTGTTTGAATGCTCATCAATTGCGAATGTGAGCTGGATGTAGGACACTGTATGTTTTTTATTCAAAGATCACTCTTATATAAATAACTTATATAAATAACTTTCAATTAGTTAATCTGTAAAAGTCTGTTTTAGTTGAAATATTATTTCATGAAGAGGGTTACAATAGATTTATGTCAACTATGTGCTTTGAACGTCTGGACATATCGTGATATGTATTTGACTACTTGCAATTATTGTTTGAGTTCCAAAATATAAATAACATTATATAATCCATTGGTAAAATATTTCTAAATATGAATCGAAAACTTACAATTGAACATACTTTGATCAAACAGAATCAATAAATGAGTCTCAGTAACGACACGGACTGGCCGTCTTGGAAGCTTGTTTACCATAATATGGCGCGCCGAGTTGAAATACCCGTATCCTCTCAGTTTATTGAATCAGATCCTGCTACGCATCCCTCGAGTCGTTCGTAAACAAAACTTGAGTCAAACAAAGAAACCTCCGGCTTTCCTACTCATTTGTATCAGTTTTGCTTAGTAAGTTGCTTATCGGCCCCGACCGAAGGGCATTTCTGCGGGTAGCCCGCGTTCGCCAAAACTTGGAATATAAATTTGGCCACGAACCGTTGTTTGTCGGACAATAGGCACGCTTGCCAACATAAATTATAGGAGAACATTCGTCTGGAGTTTGCGGACATATATCGCCAAATATTTACGTATAGAAATCGAAGGATTTACACCAAAATATTTTGCTACAAGGTTATTTGTTCCGATATTTGCGTAACTTTCAATTCATTACACATCATGTATAGGTGAGGGTGAAAAGTAATGGTGGGTGTTGGCGCCGTGCCTACCTTTTGTCGTAGATCACATTCAAATGTCTATTGAAATGTAACAAGCTGGCAAAGTGTTCTAATACAGCCGCCAGGCATGATACCCTGATTGCAAATACCGTTTGATAAATTTACTTCTGACTTAATTACCAAATTTTCAACTAAGTTATGTTAGATACTAGTCTACTCTAAATCATTAATCTCAATTACTGAAAATAGAATTCCAATCGTGACGAGTTAAAATCCTATTTTAGCCAGTAAATTGCAAACAGTGGGTATTTTTCCACAAACAACACTCTTTTTCTTTGAGCTAGTGTAAATATGCTCAAACGATCTGTCATAAACATGGCAGTTTCAGTATGTATTGTCCCGTCCCATCCAGCCGCGTCTCAAATCGTGGATTAGAATCTTTATAGAGGCTCCTTGAAATCTCAAAAGAGGCTTATGCTGTCAGTTTTGAATAGAACATCATAAAACATTATTGAAAATCCTGCTTTACGTACTATAATACTATGAGAATCCCCAAAAATGCCTTTGGCAACGTTTCTCTATAATAACGAATACTTACAGTGACTGGTTATGGAGGAGATCCTCGTTTCATAAATTTATTTTCGGTGTTTTATTACCGAGATATTTTACATGAATCAATGTATATGTAGCGTGTATTTATTACATTGAGTAATGTTTTGATTATATAACTGCAAATTCTCTATCAAATACGTAAAATATTATGACACATCAAACTAATATTAAAACTAATTTGTAAATTTCGTATTACCCACTTGTTTATGGAGATGAAGTATAACTTCAGGTACAGTAATTTTGATATTCCCTAATGCGATTAAGACAGCGATGGAGTTTATACAATGCAATATGGAATGCAATTTCGAAATACGACGCAACGGCAGGGTTATATGAGGCACAAGATGGTTGGGGCGAGGCACAATCCTTGCCACGCCTCATTAAAATTTGTTTGAATAGAGGGATGTAGCCTGTACATATTTGGTCCGAGTAGAGAGAGGATAGGCTCTGTAGAGATGGCAAATTAAACAGATCAACATTTTGGATAGATTTAGGTTTTAAAAAAACACATATTTAGACGGACGTAATTTTGTGTTGAAAATCTATGTATGACCACTAAAAGCGAACAGTTATTAAAAGCTACTCACCTGCTGTCATTGACACAAATGAAAAATAATAAGTATTATGAACACTTTAGCAATATGCCTTTATATTGAAATAGTCTATGACAACGCTTAATAATTAGGAATCGTGGGTTGAAAAAGTCTACACAGAGAAAAATGGCTATCAAATATTGGAAACAGTAAGCGTTTTTCGCCTACGCATTATTAGCTCAGTAAGAATGATTTAACTCTTTAAGGAGTAGCACTTAAAATTAATTAAGTGCTACTTCTTATAGTTCTTGATACTTAAAATTTATACTTAACTACTCATTAGTATCTACCAAAACACAATTACCAAATTAATTATGTAATAAAGTGTGAAATTTCTTTATAATATATATTTAAATATTAAACCCAGTTGCCTTTTGTTATTGTCATCTTTTTAAGTTCTATTACAATAACTTTATTTTTAAAGGGGATAAGGACTTTATATTAAAAAAAAGTAAGTTAGGATTTAAAAAAGTAAATACAAATCTTTAAACTTATTAGTTTGAAGATTTGGACTTACTTTTTTAAACCATTTTAAATTTGTCTGCTGACCGTCTGTGCAGCTTCTCGGCTGAATGGTTACTAGACTATTCCACAAACATCACCGCGCCATCTCACTAGCAAACACTACATTCCCTTTCCATACTCTGTCCTACACGCCCTACAAAGGACCGCTTTGAACGGGAAAGGCGCCTTTTGTGTAACCTAGGGATATGTTCTTATGTTTAAGGTCTAGAGTTTAATTTGGTTTTAAGTGATTCAAAACATATATCGACAACTTTTTATATGATAGATCTCTATCAAAACCAACTCCCAATAATTAATATGGCAGTAATTTTTTGTATGTAGCTTTGCAAGCAACTCCCAACATTTAGAAAATGAGACTGATCTTCTAAATTAAGACTGAACACACTCTATTTATACACCATCCATTATGTATATCTATGTATACAATATGTATCTGTACAAATTCTGCATCACACTAATACCAATCACTGAAAATCTAAATTGAGTGTCCTTCTAATAATTTGACAGCCCCTTGACAGCTTCAGACCGAAATCGCTCACTGACGTAATTCAATAATAGTCCGATGTGCCACTAATGCCATTGCATGTAAGCGTGCCGTGATGGCATCCAAGCAAATTCCCGGCTAGATTGGCATCTATTGTGCCTACAGTCCACTCCTGCATAGCGCATTGAACGCCGAATGCCTGAGTTCCGATTGGAGACTGCATTCGCGCACAAATGTTGCCGCTGCAAACGAGCGCCTTAACGAATACTTCGTCCTATTTGTTTTAAAATAATAAGTTAAATTTGAAGTCTTACTGAAAATCAACATCATGGTACCTTTCAGACACAAACTCTTAAATTAAAAATGTAACAAATAATTATAACTTACACCAAATAAATACATTTATAATTCTAATTGAGACAACCCTATAGTAATTCCTCTAAAGTAAAGATATTTTTTTAAATTCATTAAATCAGGAGGGTAGGATAATAAAAGATTCCTTTATTTACTTTGTTGATTTTCAAACACATATAAAGTAAATATTTTTTATGTTGGAAAGAAAATTGTAATACAATAATGTATGGGACTGTTTTCGAAGACAGTCTGTTTGAAATATATTTCGTCAAACTAAAAGATAGATTTAAAAGATAGTCTCAAATGCTCTGTTGTTCATATACCATCTTATAACATTACATCTATAGAAAATTACCTTCAATAATGTCTATACTCACCTCAATGATTAGATACTGTCCTACATACATGACCAGACTCAAATGAAAGGACTGCAAATAACAAAATTACAATGATGAGTTGTGAATAGGCCGCAATAGACCGAACGAAATTGTATTGTGCTATTTAATTAACTTTATATCGGGGCCCGCATGCCTCTCCCATTCAATTAAAATAATACCACCTATTAATGGAATAGTAATAATTTATAGAGGGAACGGGCGATTCTGCAAACATGTTTATGTTTGGAGCCGTATTGGTTTTGTGCAATGAATTGTCCAACCGCCGAAATGAGAGGCGCGACCACGCGCCGCTGCCGTTTTGCATATCGAGTGATTATTTTGTCCCTCGCTGGAGCGAACCACCTGATTGTATATTCATTTGTGTAGAGATTAACATAATTATGTTATTTTACCGGCGCATTCACGAATTTCCCAGTTTTCCTATTCATTACTCCCAAATTGTGTTTGTTTCTCACAGCTTTTAGTTTATTCATGTGTTTTCGGTTAGTTTAAATAGTTATTGTTTACATATTTTACTTACAATGCATAAATAATTATTTATCAACAGGTACTATAATATATTAAGCAAAAGGAACGACTCTCTTCGATTGGTATTTTCAGCTTCTGAAAACTTATTGCCTATATAAATAATTATTATTATTTATTTATTATTTTTATCAATAGCTATTTAGGTAAATAACTGCCTGCATTAATCGATTGGCTTTTATTTTCTTATAGGTAACGATTATCTATTATAACTTATTATTCATATCTAATTGTACCTAATTTCTAAATTCGAAATGTCACAGTTTTGGCTCAAGGTAGGCACCCTTACTCCATGTAGCTCAAGTTTTTCCTTAATTAGAATGTAACTCTGTTCTCGGAACCAATCTTCTGGTAGAGACATCCATAAAGAATTTTGTTTGTGTTTTTGCATGCTGCATATTAGGAAAATAAAGTTTGAAGGATAGTTAAAATTATAAGGTGGTAAACGGTGTGAAGAGCTTTGAGTGGAATGATAATTAATATTTATAAAATTGTGCTAAAAGTTTTGTCCACAAAACTTAAATTAAGAATTCAAACAATTTGAGGAGCCAAATTAAATCGAACGGGATCTATTGCAACTTTAATTAATTTTAGGAAATGCATTGTTAATGAACGCTTCTTCATACATAATGAAATAAACTAATTAGAATTTCAAGGTTCATATCTTAACATAGAAATGACGCATTTTGGTAGTTTTTAACAATCATTTGAGGATAATTAAAAAGAGAGAGATTTTTTAAATGTTAATCTAAGTGTTGTTTAGCAGACAAAAATAAATATGGTTTGTCAATTAATTCAATATATGTTAATTTCAAGATATGTTTTTACTTGTTCCAGGTAGTTCTATAAATCTAGCTGTCCAGCATGCGACCACAATCCTGTCAGCTGTAATCTCCAGCTGCCGACGTTCTTGCCTGCAATGGATCCTAGAATTATCCTCATACTGGCGGTCTCCGCCCATTTATGTAAGTTAACCTCATCCTGATAAAATTTAGCCACACTTATAACTTTGTCAAATTTTAAAATTATCACTTAGTTTTTATGAAAGCAAAAGTAGTAAAAAGTCTTAGGTAAAAAGATAAAATACGCAAACAGACAGATATTGCAATAAATCAATTCTATATAATATGTACATATATGTCTAGTCACAGATAAACAACATACAAACAAAGAAATAAGTTAAATAAACTTTTCCAAAAACAGTTTTCTCACTGCAAATTATCTCCATAAAGAACCCACGGCCGTTCTGCCATAAAACACTAGATTATAAAACTTTATCCAAAAGGCCGAGTGGCAATAAAAGTTTCAATGGAAAAATATAGAAAAGTCGGGTAGGAGTAATTGAAAACACGCAGATCGCAAGGGCTGAGGTCCCGATCCGTATCTAAGGTGGACTATTTCGGTCCACTTGTGTTCAAATGGGCTGGCACTAACGGGGATATAGCGACACGATTCGCCTGAATTTGTTACCTACTTTCGAATACGCGAATGGACTATAAATTTCATTTTATCTTGCACATCGACGATGATTCAGTGATGGTACATTGAATATGTAAAAGCGTGTTTACTTGTTCGCGAAGTCCAATTTTGTAAGCCATGAAATGTTTTACATGCAATAACTTATCAATCAATATTTGAATCTGTCGATCGATATTGGAATAAAAGTGAAAATACATATAAAAAAATTGCAAGCTTGAATTAGATACATCGAATACCTTCTATTATTAGTAGGTAAAAGTCGTAGAAAATGTCTGATTGATTCCAAGATTATTTCATCTTTCAAATTTTACGGAAATTATGTCATAGCTAGACATAATGCTAACCTACTTTAAAACTGCGGTATTTTCGCCTCGACCACGATAAATCTGCACGTGTCAAAGTTTAATCAATTTTTGCACAGCGTCGTTTGTCAGAGCAACGCATTGCACGGGGGAAGAACATAATAAATGTTGTGATTTCATGACAAATGTGACGCACTGCCGCTGTTCACGCGATTTGTAAACATATTTTTATGCTTCTGCTATCAGGTAAAGGTAACTTTCGATTTATTTACAGGTATACTTTGGCGGTGGTTTGATAGCTCATTATAAAGAACATTTGCATCTACAATAAGAATCAAGTATTTACGATAAGCTCCAAGACAACCTTCACTCAAACATAAATCATTTATGAGTACTCCAACAATCTCATAAAACACGCTTCTTTCAACAACAATGATTATTTTTGTTATGTTATCTGTACATGTGGATACAACACAGGCCATTAACTGAACAGTGGTCGTATCTCGCCGATGACATGTTACCAAACACTTCTTTCCTATATGAAGGCACTATTACACATCATTTGGGACCCAATGGTACCGAAGTAACATCGTTACTGACTTTCTTCTTTATCTGCACATTTTGCTGGGAGCTTTTTACATAAAACTCTCGTAACTGAACTTGACATAAAAATATACATGCTACAAGAAATCCTTGCGGCGTTTCGTTTCGCCTATCATTTCCTCACTTGAATAATGGTGCCGTACGATATTTAAGTGTTTCTTGGTTTATCGCAAATATAAAATATTCATATAATACTTTCGGTTTAGAATGATCGTGTATTAATAAAATTTTATCTTGATATAGACTTTTTTTTATGTAAGAGGGAGGCAAACGAGCAGGAGGGATCGCTTAACATCATGATGTTAAGCGATCAGCGCCGCCTATAGACAACCGCAACACCCGCGGTGTCCAGAAGCGTAGCCGGCCTTTAAGACTGTATTCATTGTATTGAAGTTAATTTAATCCGTCTATCCAACTTTTTGGTGATTTCCATGAAAAATGTGAACATTTCTTGTTCGTTGTTCTATATTTTTTTATTTGCCTATCTCATCCATCATTTACTGTTAAAATCTTTGAATACTAGCAGGCGTTACGTTAACATTCATCCAAATTGGACGACATTCTACCTAAATCATTTTAATGTGTCTTATTGATTATTAATACTCTACGTTTCAGGTAGTTTAACATCAGCCGATGGGCCTCTCTACGATGGAGTTCCGCCAAAGCCGAGCGCAGCAGCAGCACCAGGCAGTAACTTCCTCACGCAGACTGTGTACGGCTTCCTCGACTTCACTACCACGATAGGAAATACCGTCATGGTCTTCTCTCCGCAGTCCGCACCTCCGCCAGGTCCTGATCTTTATTTGTTATGTTTATATAGGTGAATTGTAATGAAAAAGTTTATTAAATACAATTTGTTTTCAGTTATTTTTTTAGGGTTCCGTACACAGAGGATAAAACGGGACCTTATTACTAAAACTCTGCTGTCCGTCTGTCAGACAGACCCTCTGTCCATGAACCGTGATTGCTAGATAATTAAAATTTTCATAGATGACGTAATTCTGTTGCAGCTATAACAACAAATCCTAACTACAAATATTTCCTATGCAATAAATATATTATTTTGACATTTTATAAAGATGGTAGATGGTACGGAACTCTCGTACGTGAGTTCGACTCTAACTTTATTTTATTTTATTATTTAAAAGCCATTAATAACCATTGAATCAAAAAATTTAAGAAGTTAAGGAAATATGACATGTTATGTTACATAGATTGACTTGAAAACTAGAAAGAAAATAAGTTATTATGCCAAAAATTATTTTTCCTTTTACTAAAATGATTTTACTTTTTTTAGAACCACCTAAGACTGAAAAGTCCGTACAGGAAAATATAATTGAAACAAAACCACCACCTCCATCAATCACTACTGTTAAACCAGAAAGCATCAAACCAAGTAGAATATCAGATAAAGAAAAGACAAATAAACCAGCAGCCCCTGCCGTCATATCCAGCGCTGTTACAGTCGTATCTTCCCCACCTAAAAAAGATGATAAAAGTTCTTATGTGCCAAAATCTATTATAAGTGAACAAAAACAAGTTATAACGAAAGTAGAAGTTGTCGCTGGACCATCTAAAATTGTGGAAAGTAGTCATCCAAAATCATCGCAAAAATCTAATAAACAAAGTTCTCAAGCTAAAAAACCGAAACCAGAAATTAAAAGCGTTACAAATATCGTAAGCAGCAAAGTAGAAATTAAGCAAGGACCTCCACCGTCAATTATTAACTCCAAGTTAAGTAGCGTGGTAGAAATTAAATCTAGCCAAGCTGAAGAAGAGCCTGCAATTCTTATTACTAATAATAACATAGGGGAACCAGAGTATGATTTCTTATCACGCCAACCATCAGAATTTGTAGAAGAAACCTATAAAGTAATAAACATTCGACCTTCTAAAACTCATGGACCAAAACCCAAGCAAGGTCATAAAAATAGGCCTCATCAACCAACTCCACCTCCTGAAGATGATGAACATCCCATAGGACTTGTTACAACTTTAGGAGGTACCATAGTCAAAGATGGATTAACAACAGTACATGAGACAAGTGTTATTGGGACATACATATCTGGAAAATATGCTCAAGTTCTTAACAGTAATTCAAAAATACTACCAGCTAGTGGTCTAAGAGCGAAAATTTCTCCAAGCCCAACTAATAGAATTTTAAAAACGGCAGCACCAGGAGGATTTAATAAGAACAGACATAATCTGGAACCAACACCTTCTATAAACGACGACGAGATTAATAGTAAAACTACACGAAGACATTCAAGTAGTGGTAGTTCCTTCAAAAATCGCCATAAACAACAAGGCAGCCAAGATACCGATAATCATGATAACTCGCCTCCGGCTCAAAGTAAGAAATATAAAAACAGGAACTCTTCTCAATCCCAACGTACTCAAAGGTAAATATCATAGAAACTGGATTAATAACAAATGCTTTGTCTTCTAAAAGCTTTCATTTTGAATTATTGCCGACATTTAACGTGATTCATCTACGGAGCATGATCGCATAATCTTAACTCATTATCATAAATTACTCCCTAAAATTAACATGCCGCTTATTGCATGGCAAACTGAAATTATATAATGAAGTTTAACATATATATATCACGTTTTGTCGACAGTAAACCTATTTTTTCCTGTTCTTATTTTCAGTACACGTTATGGCCGTCGATCAAACACTCCTCAACTGGCAACCGTCTCTGTTTTCAGTGAACCAACAGCATCTGCATTTTCCAACAGAAAAAAGAATAACAGGAACTCGGGACACAAAACCACTGTGACTCCGTCAAGTAATGACAACCAATCAAGACGTGGTTTTAAACCTCGCGTTCAAGCTACTCCAATTGATCAAGTTACCCCTTCTGTTTCGACTAGTGTCTATAAATTCAAATTAAATCGTTCTCCAGGCTCAGGACGGTGGCAGTACAAAACCAGTCCCAAACCAAAAGTGACAATACGCAAGATGGCTGGTGACGATGATCAGACTACACCAAATCCTAATCCTCTGCTCGACGACCCTCAATCTAATGAACTTTCTCCTCAAGCTCGGTCAGATAACGATCTGGAATTATCTGGATCACAGAGTGGTCTTGGTACTCTTCTTGAAAATGATACGGAAGATAATTCAATAGAAAAACCACCGGCGATCGAAACTCTTAAAGTAGAAATATCGACACCCGCAGATTTCAAAGATGTTTACTATGAAATTGCTACTATCAAGTCTCCTTACACTTTCCAGGTTCGTTTATTTTATTTAAGTAATAATTATCCTTAGGCATTTTTATTAGTATTAATATTATTAAAACTTCAAGAGGTAGTTAAACTCGATCATAAAATAGTGTGCAATTGTCGTGCCTTAATGCGTTATTATATTTGACGTAGACATAAAATTTGCTACTAGAAATTGATTAATTAATCAAATTTCCTTATATTATTTTAGGTTGGACGTGTCAAGAATACCCGTATTATAACAGTAACTTCTACAATAGAAAAACGTATAGAACCTACAGTAGTCGCCAGTTCACAAAACCCTCTAAATGAACCATTGACCGAAAATATATTAGCGACAGCATCACCATACGAAAAAGACCATAATTTACTCGATTCAAGTATTGCGACATTACCACCCATTACTTTATCATCTGATATGGAAACCCCACCACTAGAAACTGTTACAGAAACATTCAGTACTACGCAAAATATGCTGAAGACACATATTTTACCTGTCGTAAGGGATGTTAATATAACAAGCAGTCTTAGATTTATACAAACATATCAGGTTACAAGGTTTGTAACTGCTACCAAAACCTTACCCCCAATGGACTTTTATCAATTTATTCCAAGCAAAACTTTGAAAGAATTCAATAGCCGCCTTGATGAGGCTGGTTCCGAACTTCATTTAGAACTTGATTTTGGAGACAGTAATGAAGATGAAGAGGGAGTGCCAAGGCGTGTATTTCCATCTGATTTGGATCTTGCTAACGTAGGATCCGAATTTGATCTTACAGAAGTAGACAAGTATAGATTACCGGATAACCATCTAAGACTAAAGAAAGCACATGGTCAGAATAAATCAAATCAAGTAACTGAAGCACCTAGTCCACCCACGCCCGCATTGACTCCGGAACAAGCGCAACAATTAGCTCTTCTGAGACTACTTAATCCAGCAGCTGCTGCACAAATTCCTAATGTAGTGACGACGTCTAAACCAATATTAAAATACGAGACAATATACGAATCACATGTAATACCTGTTTTCGATGGAAAGAATACAATTCAAAGCACTATATCCAGACCAGTCGCTACAGTAACCAAAACGGAATACGAAGTAGGCACGAGTAGTCTGCCAGCACTCCCATTGCAGCCGATTAACCCTCTGTTCCCTCAGCAACAGTTCTCAGTAACTTCGACGCCTGTTGTTTTGAACACAGAAGTTACTGCTACGGACAGTCAAGTTCTGAAACTGACTTTCGGCGCCAAGACGGTGTACACGACATTGTTTACAACTAAAGTTGTGCCCACTGTCTTGACTTCGTACGTAACGTCTTCGGTGCCCGTGGCGCCCAGCGCCGGCTTCCCGGGGTACTTCCCCGCGCCGTTCGCACCTTTCCCCTATGTCGGATAAATCAATAGAGCTAAACGTAATTCAAGTTATGAAACATGAACTGTAAAGTGAAAATATATCAAAAGTTTTCCAGTGTACTGAACTATGTAACGTAAGTGCGTTATTGTAGTGCCCGTGATAAACTATATCGCGCGAGTGGGTGAGTTGTTCACAGAAAGCAGAATGTCGGGATTTATAGCCTTTGTGGAAACACGAAAACTCTAAAGTTGTATTTCTTCTTAAGTTTTCTGCTCGCTCGCGCCATTGCGTGTTACTAGACGGCGAGGTAATGTTCGCTGACGTGGTCATAATAAAAGTTCATAGTAATTTACAATGTAACCAGTAAAAGCTTTGTAAATAACGTATTTATATAAATAGAAAATTCTGTATATAGATAGGAGTACCTTACTAATTACTTTTAAGAAAATTTGTAGATAATTTTTATAACTTCGAAGTGCTTATTGTTATCTTCTGATACGTTTTGTATAATATATTGCTTGAATAAGTCGGTTTCTATATAATAAAGAGATAAAAATATATAATCGTTTATTTCATAATAATTAGTTATATTATTATATGTCACAATAAGATATATATAATATATAATATAGAATTGTATTAACTTCTTTAATGTTCAATGAACTACTACATGATACACGATATTAAACATACAACGTGTACATAATTGATAATCAAGATATTAAACTTCTTTATTTTATCCTAACATCGTTTTTAATAACGTTAATGATCGCATGTTTTCATTCAAATTAAACTTCAACATTTTACAAAGAAAAATATCCAATCAAGTCGAGATCCTGTCTAATATTTTACTGAGTTGAGAGGTTTATTTCCCATGATATCTTAATTAAAGCCATTTCATACTGAGTCTGACTCAAACTATAGTCCTTGCAGAATGTATTAAATTCAAACACCTTATTTTAACAACTTGAATTTATTTTAAATAAAATGTAGGCAGAGCATAAGTTTATCCTACTTTTTACCATCAAATTCATAACTGTAAGATCGAATTTTATGTGATGTCAGTGTCAGTGTTTTAATTACTTATCCGAGCGTTATCCCCGTTGCAACCTCAGTATTGACTTCAGAGCCTAGGGTCTGCTACCTAAACTAGGAGATTTGGTAAGGTTGCTGATTTTTACACAGAGCGACGTCCGGCAGCCCAAAAGACAAACCAGAAACAATTCTAGGATAGGTTTATACGAACACTAGATGGCGTTTGGGACCCACAGCTTAACGTGCCTTCCGAAGCACGGAATCATCTTTCTTTTCAGATAATCAAGTGATACAAGCCTGCAATATCCTAACCAGACTAGTAATAACTTTTTAAACAAAGTTACCTCCAGTAAGATTAGCCTTGACCCCTGGACCACGGAGGCAGTCTGCGTAAGTACTAACCTTACCGAGTGTTATTCCGATTATGCATCCTCAGCAGTAGCGCTGAGAGCCAGGGGTTCGCTAACGAAACTTTAGAATTAAAGTGTTTATTTTAAGTTCACACCTGAATTAATATTTTCCATTAGTTCTAACTTTAGGTTACTATTTAATGATTAATGAGATGACAAAAATGTACATAAAACCGGAGTAGGTACAAAGTAACCTTTCAGTAATGCGATCTTATTCCTTCTGTAACGTTTGCATTTTGTGTTTAACTGAAAGAAACAAAGAGGCCTCAAGTTATGAAACTAAGATTAATGAAACCTGTTTTGTAAACTTAATAAACAAACCTTAATCTTCGCGTTTCTTTCGCTTTCAACCTGTGAGTATAAAAATATTTACCTAGTATAAAACTAGTTAAAGTGAAGTACGAATAAAAGTAATAAGCACGAATAAATTTACATATTTTAGCCAGCTTTATACTAATAATAGTATAACCCGAATATCAAGATACGCTTAAGATTTAATTAGAATGGTGGGGCTATTGTTGACCTGAATATGTGTTTTATTATTGAATTAGTTACTGTTGATTATGATGATCAATGAAGGCTTCCAAACTCGTGGGCAAAATTTATTAAGTATATATTAAACAAATTAAACAAACACTAAACTATCTGGAATGACCTTTTTCATTCAATTGAAATATATTTTCAACTTTCAAAATTTCATCAACATCTGTTTAATAGATTTGGCGATATAATAACTAATATATAATACCAAAAAAATCTATTATTTTTTGTGTCCATACAGTTAAGTAATTACTGTCAGGACTCTTAAAGCATCCAAAATTGACTGACGATAAAATTCTTGACACATGTTTACAATTTTCTTCTTACCTATAGAAAGATTTATACTCGAATACTCGAATGAGTCATAACTACCGTTGACTGTAAGATGGGATAGGACCACCATTGCATATTTATCTTTAAAATTGAAAAATCTGTTTAATTTTTGCATACAATAAAGATATTACAAACAAACTAAGCCCCTTCAAAAGACGTAAAGCCGATTAAGTGCAATATTCAGCTGCAACAAAATACAAGCCACCAACTACAAAGTAATGAAGGGCTTAAGATATAAAAATATTCATATCCCAGCTAAAAACCACCTGGGAAACAAAAATAAACAAGAAAGGTGGCTGCAATGGCGTGCGCTCGGAAACTTAGCAGACACCTTGCGTAACATTTTTCATGCTGAAAAATAGAATTTACAATATAGTAGTTGCTTTGAAAACGTACAATGTCTTTGTAGACTAGTATTAAAAATCTCTTGTGAATTAAGGAATAAAGATAGGTAAGTAAAAATTAACTACGGCGTCGATATTTTCAAATCAAATCAATATTCCAGTAAGTAATCATTTTATTTATTATAGTTCATCAATAAGAATTGTTCGGTTTATATTTTTGTAAGTATCCATTAACTGGTCATGAAACTACATTCATATTTAGTTACCTATGTTGTAAGCCAATATATTTTTGTAAACTTTGGTAATTATATGATGTATATACGCCACAGTCGAATTGTAAAATTCAAATGAGGCGA
The DNA here is from genome assembly GCA_020352625.1 of Cactoblastis cactorum. NCBI lineage: Eukaryota > Metazoa > Arthropoda > Insecta > Lepidoptera > Pyralidae > Cactoblastis > Cactoblastis cactorum. Next base: position 25,187 of record JADGIL010050088.1, read on the forward strand.
ACTAAATGATGTTTTTAGATTTTAATCAATCTATGATTGCTTCAAAATCAAATTATATAATTTAGAAAGAAACCTTCAAAGGCACTTTGTCACGTCAATATTTAAAAAAAAAATATCTTAACCACCAGCATTTCTTAATAACCCCTGCCGAGAAGAAATGCCGAAAGAAACTCACAGTGTTTGTCTCTGTTAAGCCAGAAGACTATGATTGATTATTTAATACAATTGTTTCTATAATATTTCTATATAGTAAGGTATACTAGTCAAAATTACTTACATTAATACTAAGAACGCTCATAGTTACATACATATGTATATCCAAAAAATAAAACAATGTTAACGTCGAATTAATCAGCCATGCAAACCAGAAAGTTGTCGGGTAGTAGCTTTCGAAAAAAAGCTACGTTAAGCCAGCTTAAAATTCATATTGATATCATCGGGCTCGGGTTATTTTTTCTTTCTTTCGCCTCCAATCTGAATGGATAGTAAAATAGTAATCTTTGTAGACCTAAAAATCTATCTTCATCCCAGAACTTATAAGTACTTTAAAAACACGGGTACCAAATGTTAAAATTTGAAGCAGTGTTTTCATTAAATTATACTTTTTTACTGTTGAGCAAAACTAAAATATACAAAATACTTTTTCTTTTTTTATGAAAGAGGTAGGCAAACGAGCAGGCGAGTCACGTGATGTTAAGTGATAACCGCCGCCCATGGACACCTACAACCACCTCGGGGACACAGAAGCGTTGCCGGCCTTTAAAAAGCCATCCCCAAATGGGGAAGGTGGGGAAGTTGGGCATGTTATTGATGTTTGGGGCATGTGTTTGTAACTGTTTTCAGCATCAAAATACAAACACATTATTATTTTGATAAGTTGATTTGATTAATTGTGCGAGAAGCTCTAAAATTATGTATTTAAAACAATAAATAAATACAATACTATTCATTTTTCTAAAATATTGTTTAATTATCTTCATATACCTGAATATACTTTATTTCTTGCAAAAAATCAACAAGGGAACCAGTCAGGGAGCGTGCCGTACCCGTACCATGATTTCCAATTGTCAAAACTGTGGACGGAGAAAAGTACGACAAAAGCAGTAGTCGTTGGCAACGTGTGGTTTTAATGGTTAGATTCCGACACAGCTATTCTGCTTACCGTGACTGGTTGGAAGTAAAAAAAAAGTATGAAGTAACTTATCTCGTATATTTTTTTAGGATCCGATAGCATAGCCTATTTTACAAGAAATTTATATTGCTAGTCTCTTTACCACAAACATGTAGTAAAAGTAAACAAAATCCAATCAGAAAATAACAAACCGCGATATCACAGCAATATATAACGTACATAATTTAAAAATGCGACGTATCTGGACGTCCACAAATCTGCGAGTGCAGGCCGGCTCACCGTACACGCTGATTGAACGAGGTTAGGCGAAATCGGCTTATCGGCCGATGGCGAATGGCGAATAATTTCATTTGAGTATGCTCTGGGCACCTGTACCAGGGGATGACAAGTCCCCTATCGAGTTGTACGCTTTCTATCTGCATGTAAAATATTATATCTATTCGATTATTTTAATTTAAGGTATTTCATTTTTCACAATAGTTGTCGCGTTGAAGGCATTGAGGTTTCCTTTTAGTAGACACCAGCATTGAAACCCCAAATAGAAATAGACTCTGCTGAATAGCGTTCTGCTGAAAATAAGATCCATTTGAATATCGAAACTTAATAAAATTTTAATTTGCATTTAATGTATTGATTAGATATACTCCGGGATGTACCGAATGTAAACGCAATCTGACAATCTAATCAAACAAATCATTACACTAAGCCGTTCCGTATCAACAAAGCGTATATAGATAAATTTAATCCATATGATAATTGCCGAAAGACCGAGTACTCAGTCAACAATGAAGGAGCTTGCTAATTTTGTGCAAAGTGTGTAATACATTGAAAAACAAAAGCAAAAATGTCTGGAGTGAAAATAGTGATATTTGTATCTGTGACATTATCGTGTGAGTATCCTTATAACTTGTAATATTTTTCTACCTAAAAATTAAAGGAGAAGTCAATTTTTCCAGTATTATTGTCTAATTATAATAACTGTTACGATCATAAGGTTTTTTATATACCTTACCTTTTATATTTTACCTACACCTACCTACCCTTTATATTTTAGATACCTATACTTTTTATAATTTTGTATTAACAAAGAATGACGACATACGCAGAAAAGAGTTGTTGCTTATCTTAAGCCTAATTATTGGTGGCTACAACGTTCGTGCTGGAAATTGACTTGACAAAGGAAATAGTCGCAAAGCGTTAATTATTTCATACAAGGTACATACTTTCAACTCATTAAAAACCTGCACTGCAGGATTAATTGTTTTCCATGAACATAAGGCAGAATATTTGAGCCAACTTTACTGTTTCCGGCGGGGGTAGTTCTTTACACTCATCACGTTTTTCATACACGCTATCCGATTATGGGTTTAATAATATCTTCAAGACAATACATACTTAATCTGCCCAATCTAAAAATTGCAGGTGTGCTACTAATTTCGTCACAATCAGCTGTGGCAAGGTGTTTCCAGTACACGTGGTTGGGCCCGCGGTTTAACAACGAGAGTGTCTTCATGAACGCCACGTGCAATGACGCCACCAAGCTCGCCAAAACGGTCCCTTGCCGGCAACCATTAGTAGTTACATGTAAGTGCATTGTTTTATTCTTTATGTCAGTTTCATCTGCATAAACAGTATCAGGATTGATGATAAGAGTTTTATTTAAAGACTAGCCGAAGGATGGGGGCGTGCCCACCCCAGAATAGTCTGGTTCTTCAGAAAATATACAAATGTACATACATATTTAGTATCACATCTAATATACGAGTACCTTACGAATTAGATAGTCAAGAGTCCTAAATACCCTTTTTATACATATCCTTTTTCCTTTTTTTGTTTAATTAAAATTAATACGAAAAATGGCGACGATGTGGATAAGGAGATATGCGCGAAATGAAATTGTGAATTTATAAATTAGACTATGATTTATATTCCGGTGTAGAGTTTTACTCTACTCTAGATTTATAAAAAAATATATCTATATAATATATATAAAA